>PVJO010031481.1:0-14330 GCA_004026905.1 Hystrix cristata
CTTTTCAATTTCTTTTTTTAGGGTGCTGTAGTTTTCAATGTAAAGGTCTTTTACTTCTTTTGTTAGATAGATTCCTAAGTATTTCATTCTTTTGTGTGCAATTGTGAAAGGTATATCTTTTGTTACTTTTTTTTTGGTGGGTGTATTGTTTGTGTATAGGAATGCTACTGACTTTTGTGTGTTGACTTTGTATCCAGCAACACAACTGAATTTAGTTACTAAATCCAGTAGTTTTTTGGTGGAGTTTTTTGGGTCTTCTATGTAGAGTATCATGTCATCCGCAAAGAACGATAGTTTAACTTCTTCCTTTCCTATCTTTATTCCTTTTATTTCTTTCTCTTGTCTAATTGCTCTGGCTAATATTTCTAGAACTATGTTGAATAACAGTGGTGACAATGGGAATTTCTAATAAATTTTAACTTGACCAGTGAGTGATGTCTTGCAGTACAAGTAGTATGTGATGCTGAATGTCACATGATCACAACTGAGCCAACGGTTCTTCTCTGTCTCTCTCTCTCGCTGTGGGATTGTGTACAACGTTACATTTCTGCAAAATTCTCCAAAGGAGGCAAAAGAAAGTGTCATTGAATAGATTCCTTAATGAAGTTGTACAAAAAGAAAGATTCCATTGAGCTAATAGATAGCAGTGATTCCTTTAGTGATGGTGAGAATTGTCCCATACAATAATCCTCTCTCATTTCCCTCACACTAGCCATGAAGGTTTTCAAAGGTAAGTGCAGGCTAATTTGTTTATTTTTCCTTATTATTTTGTATTGCATTACAATATTATAATCCTTTTTCCATTAATATTTTGGGTTGTGGAACAAGTTATCTGAGTTTGTATTATTTCTCATGGAGAAATTTGCTTTTCTATACAAGTGCTTTGGATTACACACATGTTTCCAGAATGAATTATGCTCTCAAACTAAAGCTTTACTGTACAAAAGTTTAGGTTATATTATAAATGCAAATTCTAAAGGCTCATATCAGGAAGACTGAATTAAAAAATCTGAACGTGGGGTCTAGAAATCTATGTTTTAATAATCCCTTCAAGTAATTCTGATGCACTCTAAGATTTGAGAATCACTATCTTAGATAATTCTTGCTGTGTGAAGGTGATTGGAGGGGCAGGGAATCCAGCTGGCATACTGCTGCAGAAGTTCATGATCTAAACTAAGATCCTGCTAATAACTTTATGAACAAAACCCTAAGTGCCCAGGAAATATCACAAAGAATCAACAACTGGGATCTGATCTTATTAAAAAGCTTTTGCACAGCAAAAGAAACTACCAACAGAGTGAAGAGACACCACACAGAGTGGGAAAAAAATTTTTGCAGCTATTCCTCTGACAAAGGACTAACATCTTGAATATATAAAGAACTCAAACAAAATCAGACCCCCTAAAATTTAAAGACCCAGTCCAAAAGTGGAAAACTGATATGAATAGACACTTTTCAGATGAAGAAGTAGAAATGGCAAATAGACATATGAAAAAATGTTCACCATCACTGTTCATTTGAGAGATGCAAACTAAAACAACACTGAGATTCCATCTCACTCCAGAAAGAATGGCTATTGTCAATCAATCAGCCAATAACAAATGCTGGAGGGGCTGTGGAGAAAAAAGAACCCTTCTCCACTGTTGGTGGGAATGTAGACTGGTGCAACCGCTATGGAAATCAGTGTGGAGATTCCTCAGGGAGCTAGGACTAGAGATTCCATTTGACCCAGCTGTTCCCCTTGGTATCTTCCCCAAAGAATTAAAAGCATCATACCACAGCTATACATGCACACCCCTGTTTATAGTGGCACAGTTTGTAATAGCTAAATCTTGGAAACAGCCCAAATGTCCATCAACTGTGGAATGGATAAAGAAAATGTGGGGTTTTATACAACGGAGTACCACTCTGCCATAAAGAATGATAAGCTTGAGCTATTTCTAGGTAAATGGATGCATCTTGAGACCATACTCTTAAGTGAAATAAATCGGACACACATGTTTAAATACGGCATTGTTTCTCTGGTATGAGAAACTGAAAGTCTAAATAAAGAGTAAAATGTGTTATACTGGGAAAGGGAAGAAAGTATTCAAATGAGAAAGGGAACAAGGGAGGAGGAAAGGAACAGAGGGACAAGAGAAATAAGAAATGGAAGGAAAAAATGGAATCAAAGCTTTTGTAAATGGGGAGGGAGGAGGGGGTGAGGGGAAAGGTGGGGAATGGGAAAAAAGAAGCAACAAGGTATATCATGTAGAGATACAAATATCCTATGCTGAGTGTTATCACTATGTACATCTAAAATGTACCATTAATTTTTTTTTTTTTGGTGCTGGGGATCGAACTCAGGACCTTGTGCTTGCAAGGCAAGCACTCTAACCAGCAAGCTAAAGCCCCAGTCCGTTAAAATAAAATTTAAAAAGATACTGCTAATAGAAAGAAAAAATGCAGGAAACTCATTTGATATGGGGACAAATGAACTCCATCATTAATAAGATGTCCTCAATGAAGAAAATAAGATATTCGGAATTGTTTCTAGATTTCTGACTTGGATGAATGTGTGGATAGTGGTGTTATTAACTAAATTTAAAAGTATAGGAGAGAGGAAAAAAGCATAGGAGCCTAGGCCAGACATGGTGGTGCATCCCTATAATCCCAGCTCTCAGGAAGCTGAGGCAGGAGGATCACTGTGAGCTCCAAGTCAACGTAGGCTACATAGTATGTTCAAGGCCATCGTGAACTACGTAGTAACATCCTATCTCAAAAAACAAAGCAAAAAAAGCACACGAGTCAAAGCATATATTTAAAAATTCATTGAGGCAAAATTTAAGTAATACAAAATTAACCGTGTTATGATGAACAGTTCAGTTATGCTTAGTACATTCACAATGTTGTATGACCACCACCTCCTTCTAGTTCTGTTAGCATGTGGTGGATCTAACTGATAGATTCCAAGCTCTTGTGTACATTGAGCAATGAGTTGCAAGTGCACGCCCGATGGTATGTGAAAAGTACTACATTTATTGAAGACCATAGGAAAGATGTGCTCAGGGCAAGTCTGTGCCAACAAAAATATGACATGAACAGGAAAGTGGTGCCAGGATGACAGGAAAGCAAAAAGCACTGCACACAGATAAGTCAGGCTTTTGGAGCTGAAAGGCTCAGGTGCCTTCCACTGAATCTCTAGGTATGATGAGAGGAATGACTGACAGGGTGCTGAGTTGTCTTAGAGGCTTTCAACACACAAGCTTGTCTCAGAATCTACTCTGATCTTAATTACAAGCATGAGACATAGTGCATACTCATGAATCCTTAAGAAGATTAGAGTAGGGTGAAGGTGGCTAAAGGTCAGGACAGGAGATCCAACTTCCATGTGCTCGCGCCTAGAGCTTCAGAGATTTCCTGGGCTTTCCTTATGTTATTCTCTATCTCTCTTGGGACAGTGGAAGGAAGAATGGCCCTCGGGTGCTGTCCAAACTCAAACGGGTGGAGGACAGTGATTTCCTCAGCTCCACTGTTCTATCTGCACTAGTTCCAGACCATTTCTGTCATACTAAAATAAAGCCTCTTCCACCACCCCTGGCAACCACCAATTAACATTCTCTCTATGGATTTACCTGCTCTAGTTATTTCATATAAATGAAATCAAGCAATATATGATCATTTTAAATCCGGCTTCTTTCACATAGCATAATATTTTTGAAGTTCATCTACATCAGAGCATGTATCAATCCTCCTTTCCTTTTAAACAATTCATTGTATGCATGTACCGCAATTTGTTTCTCCATTCATCTACTTATGAACATTTGTTTCCACCTTTTGGCTACTGTGAATTGTTCTGCTATCAGCATACATGTACATGTATTTGTTTGAATACCTGTTTTCAATTCCTTTGGGTATATGCCTGGGAGCAGAATTGCAGGTTCATAGGATAATTCTGTTTTTAGCTTTTTAAGGAATGTCCAAAATGTTTTTCATAATATCTATATCATTTTACATTCTTGCTTGCAACATTTAAGGCTCCAATTTCTCCACATCTTCCCCAACACTTGTTGTTCTCCGTTTATTTTTTGTTATTCTTGTGGGAAAGGAGACCAAAGCCAAGGAAACGAGGCACCATGCTGGCCACAAGAAAACAGCTCTTTTATTTATGCCGGCATAGACCCAGGGAACTAACGTCCAAAGCTTGAGCCCTAAAGGGTTGGGGAGAGCAGTATTTATTCATGGAACTCCACCCTGCTGGGGGGGGCTATTAAGATCTTAAAGTATGGACTAAACCTATTGATTGGATATATTATTTTTCACCTTAGTAGAATACAGGCATTGGTTGTGTGGCAGAAACTGATCATCAAGAACCCAAATGCCACACAGAGAGTTGGAGAACTCACGTTTATTTACATTGACGGACCCAGGAATGTTTACACGCTAAGAACCTGGGTCCTGAACAAAGTGACTTTAGGATTTTTATAGGATTTTACAGCATCCTATTTCACTAGCTCTCTCCTTCCCCTTATAAGGAAAGGCTTTAAAAGTTTCTATATGATTGGCCCTAAACATGCATTAGGTGAGGAGCACATAGGCAGCGGGTACAGAATGTGAGGGGAGAGGGATTTGATTAAACAAGCATGTGATTAGGGACAGGTTGGGTCAACCATTAACTATTTCCAAAGATCTGGGGAAGGATTTTATGACTCCTTGCCAGAATCCAGAGCTCTGGCCCCTGGGGCTTTCCTACCTCAGTTGGTTATATCCATTATAACAATTTCACCTATTTAGCCTATGAATGTAGTTACTTTATTTCAAGGAGGGAGGAGGGTACAGCGCATGTTAGTTTCAGCTAGTCCTGTTATTTGCCTTCTTTATAAGCAGGGCTCAAAGTTCAGCACGTATTGGCACATTCCTCTGATTGTTTTTAAAAAACACAAGTTGCCTGACTGTCCTCTTCCGGGTGCAGCTGCTGAGGGTCCAGAAGAGGGTGAAGACCACAAATCTGTGGTGCTCTTAGTCCATTCAGGGATGTAGCTTTCTGTAGCAGTATTCAATAGCCCAGGATGGAATCATCAGAGATAGTAGAGGGCGTTGATCTAAGGTTGTAAACCACAAGACGTATGTGGGGAAGGCCAACAGGCTTGGTAAAGTGCAGGAGACCATGGTAGAGTGCAGGGGGATCAAGCTTGCATAGATGAAGAAGTGAAGCTAAACAAGGCTGATGGGTGGGTAATAAAATGGCTTTGACGGCTCTGTGTGAGGTTAAAGATTTGAAGTAAGGGAGAGAAAAGGTTGGAAGGGTAGGATTATATCTGAAATGGTACGTTGGAACATAAGGTCAGAGGTAGAGATGTTCTGAGTGATATCGGGGTCTGGGACAGTGGTGGCAAATCTATGGCACACGTGCTTCAGCCAGCTCCTTGTTATCACCGAAAGCTCTGAAAGGTTCGGCATCCCTCGCCTAGGGTATGACAGTCCCAGCTCATTGTATGTGGTGCTGAAAATCAGTCTCTTCCATAGAAGTTGCAGAATAGTTAATGTGTCCTAAGAGGAGCCTGGAGATAGAGTTCTATGAAGTGTTTGAGGAGAAAAGGGAAGTTATTTAAAATAGAATGAGATTTCTGTGGAAAGGGTTGGAGGAAAGTCAGCAGTGTGAGAAACATCCAGGTAGAAGGAAAATAATGAATGATAATAATAATGCACATCAAGAACCATGCCAAAGACTTAATGTATTTATTTTAATCATCACACTAACTGCAATGTAGGTGTTAACTCTCATTTGCATGTGAATGAACTGACACTAAGGGCATTTTAAAACTCCTCTAAAGTCATGTATCTAAAAAACAACTGAGTTATTTTGGGATTTGACTTCAAGATTTGGTCTTTTAACCACGAAACTGGATTGCAATGAGAGGATGGAAGAGGTGCCAGAACTCCCATTTGGGAATGGGGCTTCTGATGCCAGGATAGAAGCCCTCACAGATCCAGCTGACTGTGAGAATCTGTGCATGCACTTATCTGGTCCTCTAGGTAAAGAGGTTTGTCCTCAGAGTTTCAGGTAGACTATGGGCAGGAGGTTCGTTGCAGCCTCAGACAGCAAATGAGAGAATACGGTGGTCAGAAATGATTAGGTCCAAGCAGACACCTGCTCCATTGGGTGGAGGAGCAGATTTGAGAGTGCTTACAAATGGCCTGAATTCTTACTGTATGTAAGTGATCAATTCACATGAGCTTCTAGGGAAGAATATCCAGACATGCTCTTATTAGGTTTTTATTGGGAAGTAGACTTGGGAATTGCTTATCAAAGGTATTCCCTGCTCTTTGTTATCAATGGGATGTTCAAAGATTCTTTTCGATACAGCTTTTGACAAAGCCAAAATTTCATTACTGAGTAAAGAGAGCTAATTAAGCAAGGGTATACACTCTGAGCTCTAGGAATCCAACAACAGGATTGCAGAGATAAGAAGTGTTTCTTTCTTTGGGTTCTTTTCCTCCTTCCCTCCCACCACCAGTTGCGCCCAAGTTAGGTTCTTTGCCAGCTGTAGTGAGAGAGCATAGTTGGCACTCAGATTCCTGATTCCTTCAGAACTTGCTTATTGTTTCTGCACATTCCTCCCCTGGCTTTAATGTGCTTTTGCTTCCAAAGACCATACTGCAAGGTGGTTATTTTGACGGCTGCTCTCTTTGCCCGGGACAGCCTTTAGCCTGCTGGGGATGGCACCGTGAAAGCTAAGCTTCCTTGCCTGAGACTGGGCCAACTTGAAGGGCTAACTTATGACGGAGTTCCCTCAAGGGATCATGCTGAATCTTCCTTCTACGGCACCTTGCCTGAAACTGTGCTCTGCTTTGGCTTTTCCCATTCTCCAGCCTCACCCCTTTCTAGTCTCTTCTTGAAGTGCTGTTACTAAACCAGGTGTACACGTATCCTCCTCTTAGGTTCTACTTCTAGGGAACTCAGCTATTCAAGGGAAGGTCATTTAGATAAAAAAAATTGAAGATAAAACTGAAAATGTATTTAAAATGTTTAAAAAACAGAGATATAGACCTATTTAAGTACTAAAAGAAAGTCTGGATAAATTAATTCACAATATGAAAGTGGGGAAAGCATTTCTAAATATGGCTTAAAATCAAGAAGCAATTTAAAAAGTCAATAAATTAAACTGTATAAACACAAAAATGAAATTTGCTTGAAATGGAAGGATGGATTCCAGGCACTGGGGAAGGAGAAAATGGGTCAAAGGTTACAAAGTTTTAGTGATGCAAAACGAACAATTTGTGGAGATTTATTGTACAGCAACATGACTGCATCATATGATACTGTATCACATGGTTGAAATTTGCTGAGAGGCTGGATGTATTTAAGGTATATATATATATATATATATATATATATATATATATATATATATATATACCTTAAAAATACCACAAGCTTTACCAAATGACAAAGTAAAACAAAAAGTAACTATAACTCATATCACAAATGGAAAGCTAATTTCCCTGATATATATAGAATGAAAAAATATTTTACCAGTTACTCCTCAGTAAAAAGAACAAATATCTAGAATATATAAAGAACTCAAAAAAATCAGATAACCTAAAATAAAAGACTCAATCAAGAAATGGGCAAGAAAAATGAACTGACATGTCTTAGAAGTACAAACAGCCAACAAACATAAGAAAAAATGTTCAACATCTCTGACCATCAGAGAAATGCAAATTAAAACAATGCTAAAATTTCATCTTATACCAGACAGAATGGCAATCATCAAGAAGTCAAACAGTAATGTTATGGTTTGTGTCTAAATGTCCCCTCAAAGCCTCATGTGGTAAGAGGTAGCTTGATCTAGAGTGGGAGCAGGGGTGTGACACTAAGATCAAGGGTATTAGGATTAAGGATGGGAGTGCTCCCCACCCTAAAAGCAGGTAGCCTGGATAAGATATAAAATACAGGAAGAAGCTGGTTAGCTGCTTGCTTGCACCGCTTGCTTGCATCCCTTGCCTACTTTGCTGCCTCCTGCCTGTCTGCCATGCCACCCTGCCTCGGACCCAGCTGACTGTGGACTGAAACCTCTAAAAATTGTGAGCCAAATAAACCTCTCTTCCCCTAACTTTGGGTGTTGGGTATTTTGTTCCAGCAATGAGAGAAAAGTAACTAACACAAGTAACAAATGCCGGTGAGGCTGCAGTGAAAGACGAACCCTTCACATTGTTGATGGGAATGTAAACTAGTACAACCATTATGGAAATCAGTACGGAGATTTCTCAAGAAATTAAAATTAGAAATTCATATTACCCATCTAGATATCTTCCTGAAAGAGCTAAACACATCGTGTTACAGCGATACATGCACACCAATGTTTATAGCAGCACAATTTATAATAGCTAAATCCTGGAAGCAGCCTGTATGCCCACAAACAGATGAATGGGTAAAGAAAATGTGGTATCTATATACAATGGAATACTACACAGCTGTAAAGAAGGGTAAATTCAAGACATTTGTAGGAAAATGGATGCACCTGGAAAATATAATGTTGAGTGAAATAAATCAGGAATACAAGTTTAAATACTGTAGGTACCTCTTATTTGAGTGAGGTGAAATAGTACAAGAAAAGATGGATAGAAGGAGACAAATGAATCAGTCTCTTACAAGTGAGAAGGGGTCCAGGAGACTGAGGGTAAGGGGAGAGGGGAAAGAGAAGTAAGAAGAATTAAGACATGCCATGTACAGATACCAAGTACACATCACGAATGTAAACTTTATATGTCTTAAACATGAGCTAAGAATAAAAGCAACAAGAATGAAAATAGGGAAGGGGATTTAGAGACAGAGGGAAGGAGGTGGGTGGGAAAGATAAGGGAATTTAAAAAAGAACCCAGCTGTGTTATGTACATGTACCTACTCCCCAAGATGAATGTAAACTTCATGTACTGCAAACATATATTAATAAAGTAAAAATTACAAATTTTTAAAAATGAAGAGGAAAAATATCAAAAGCCCAAATAGGAAAATGAGGAAAATACATAAGAAATTTAAATGGTCCTTGAACATGTGGAAATATGTTTAAAATAACTCATGACAGAAATATAAATTATCAACATTTGAAAATATTTTATTTTATTTTTTTTTTTTTTTTAATTTTAAACCAAGAACATGTATTGGTACATTCTACATACAATGGTCACATTCATTACATTAATTCTGTACCCATACATGATGTATCTTGGTTTGAAAATATTTTATAATGATCAGATTGGCTAAAATGAAATGCTTGACAAAACACTCTGTTGGCAAGATTGACGAAGAAACCTGTGCTTTTATGTATTGCTGGTGCGAAATGGCATGATCCCTTTGGAGGGGAACTTGGCAATATATAACACAATTAAATATGTATTTATTACTCTACAGAGCAATACAGAAGCTACACCGCCACACAATAAAATAATATATGTATAGTTTTATTAGTTATTCACTATTCATAACAAAAATTTTAAGACAATATAGTCTGCTAGTATGGACTAGCTGAATAAACTATTTGCATAATAGAGTATTATACAGCCATAAAAAAGAATGGAAGCAACTTGTGAATTAATATAGAGTGATTACTAAGATACATTAAGTTTGAAATGATATGGAATAGTTACATTTTGTCTATAAAAGAGGGTAGAAATATCTATGCACACACACACATACAGAGATGTTGCTTGACTTACCATGGAGCTACATTCCAATAATGCATTGTGAGTTCAAAATATTGTAAGTTTAAAATGCATTCAATGTACCTAAATTTAGTCTAGTTTATCTTAAACACGCTGAGAGCACTTACATTAGCCTATAGTTGAGCATTGTGAGAGAGTATTGTATTGCATGTCGCCAGCACTGGAAAAAAATCAAAACTCTAACTTCAAACCCTAGTTTCTGTAGAAATTCTATACCATAATAAAGTAAAAAAAATTGTTGAATCGAACCTTCATAAATCAAAGAATACGTGTATTTATCAAACAATATGTGTATAGAGATAATATAAATAAAAATATGTAAAATATAACTATATATCTTGTCTATACTGACATATATACATATAAGCTTGTATTTGCAAGAAAAGAACACAGAAAGCACAATCAGAAACTAGTGAAAATTGGTGCTGTGGAGGTAAAATGAAGAAGACGATATTAAGATTGGATGGATACTTCTCTGAGACTGCTTTTCTGTATAATTCTCATTTTTGAGACATTAATGTTTACCGTATAGAGAAATATATGAAAAACGGTGAAGCAGAGAAATATATGAAAAATGGGTGCCACAAACTCAGCTTCTTCAGGACAAAGTGTGCAGAGTCTGGAAAACCCTAGCTTGGAGAGGAACCAGGAGGGAATTGACAAAAGAGAAAAAAGGATTTAAAATGATATAGAAGGAACAGAACACGTCTCAGAGGAGAGAGGGTCACCCTGCAAATCACACCACCAAGAGTGGCTGACCAGCTGCTACACGGGAGATAAAGTGAAACTAAAATCTTTTCGTGCACAAAGAACCACGTTAGGACTGAGAATCAGCAGCAGCTGGAGCCAGCAAGGAAAGCATGCGCTACAGTTTCTGGAGTGGCTTTCCACAGTCAACTGTTGGTGAGTGACCTCAGTCCAGTGCCTGCTACCACAATTGCAGGTCAAGAACTGGCAGGGATGCCCTTGTAGGGAAGCCCAGAGCAGCCCCTTGGCTCCAAGCTGCACTCCAAACTCTCAAGCACCCAGAGTGGATGAGGGAACAACAGCCATGGGAGACAGCTGTGGTGGGAGAACGGGTTGGAGGGAGTCCCACTGAGGGGATGGAGCTAGTTAACATGGACCTGGCTCCTGCAGTCAGAGGTCAAATCAGCTTGAGTTACACAAGATTGGAAGGTCACGTTGGTACCCTGGTCTCACTGCATCCAGCACCGTTCTGGGGGCAGACTGCCACCTTAGACTTCAAGCATAAACAAAAATACATCTTGGTTTGAGCTCCTTATTCCTAGACTGTAGAAAAGAGTCACACATCCAAAACAGCAGAAAAGTTTCTTTTATTTTTATTTTTTGCTGTTTTCCTCCTTCTGCTTGCTCATCCACTCATTGTTTTATTCCATATCCCCCCTCCTTTTTTTCCCCTGAGTATGTGTTCTCTTTCTCTTGCCTTTTTCTTCCAATACAGTTTATACAGGGTAAGGAAATTCTCCCTTATCCCTTTTTATTCCTTCTGCTTTTATTCATATCTTTTCACCTGATTTTGTTCTCCTGTTCCTTATTCTTTCTCCATTTTTCTTTTCTTTCTTCTCCCCCTTTTCATTTGTCACCCTTTCACTTTTTGTCTCATGTTTATATTAGTCATAGAATCTTTTCTCATCTCCCTTTCTCACTACTGATTTTGTACCCAGTGTTCCGTGTCATTCCATCGTAAATATACAACATACTTCTACCACCATTAGGATCATTTGCCCCCTCTTCCTCCTTCCCATACCACATGGCAGAAGACCTATAAAAACACCCCACCCCCTGCCATTATGTGATCCTCACCCTGCTGGGCATATAACTGATTCTATAAAATTACTGTTGAATTATTATCAATTTTTTTTTGCCAGTAGAGGAGACATAGCTTTTGCATTTAGTGCATATTAGCTGTGGGTCAGTACTTGGGTCATTATGATGCTTACACTGTAACTGTGAATTTCTTCTCTAGGCTTAAGGAAGATCCAAAATTGGGTCTCATGGTATGTTATTTCTCAACTTGCCCTGTTAGGTACTATCATAATTGATTAGCTGGTTAATTCTTGGCTGATTTGATTGCATAGGAATACTCCTGACTCATGCACAATTTTGTGCCAGAGAAGCTGTCTACCAACTCCCCCACCACACCCAAAGAGAGGAGCAATGAGAGTTCCTAACCCAACAACTCAGGCTGGATCAGACTGAAAAAAAAGCCTGCAAGCTGGCAAAAAGAAGTCCTGAGTCTGAGGCAGCTTCAGTATTGCAGTGGAAGGATCAGAGGAGCTCCTGAGGTGTGAGCACTTAGACTCTGGCAAAGAAGCTACTTGGGAATCACATATGCGCTGTCTCATTGGAATATTTAAACTGTTCCCCTTGGATATCTCGTAGGTTTGAGATTTTGACTGTTTCTTGATGTATTTAGTAATGTGGGGTTATGTTATGTTCTTTTGTGGTTTTTTTCTGTTTATTAGGTTTTTACTTTTGTGTATTTTTTAATTGGATCTGATTTAATAGGTGTCTGGGTTCTCTCCTTCATCTCAGCTCACTACCTAGTTTCTTCACCTCAAACCCCTGAAGCAATACTATTACCGTATTTCTTTATTCTTTTTCCAAACACATAAACTTCACCTCCCACGGTTTAATTTCTCATATTTAGCTCTGTCAGTCACTCTTATCTTCTCTAGCATTAACTCTCAATACTCCACATCCTAAGCTTTTGGCTCTTCCATCTTACCTAGCCTATTGTCCTCCCTATCAGCAGCTCTGACAAACACATAGCTTTCCTCAATCACAAAGTGAACCTCCTTTCTCTCATATCCTGCCCTTGCCCTTACAAATATCCTCTGAACACTCTCAGTACTAACCCTTCAACTCAACTACAAGTACTCCAATACAATCAGACCCTACATCAAACTTTTCTTCTCATCTATCACTATCCCCCCTTAAAAACCCCCCTTTAGTGTTTAACACTCCTCATTCAACCACATCTCATTCTCCTCTCTCAACTTCACCTACATTGCCGAACAACCACAATAAACTGTCATAGTGTGCATAGAGAATAGACAAAGGAGAAAAGTATAACTGCAAGGACTATCATAAAGAAGTGTCGTATGATTGAATCTGTTGATGCTGTTATAATGAGAAGTAATTCTTTTGGCAAAATATAGGGACAGAATCCAAATCACTTAAAATAACTAATGGAAGGAGTAAATACCACCACTGGCTGAAAATTATTCATGGGGAGGCAACATTCTACTAAAATTCTCTATATACGCCAAAAATTCTCCTCACTTTTCTAGTCCTCAACCTACAGTACATCCCAAAAAGAGGGGAAATATATGTATGTATGTATATATATATAGACACAGAGGCACACAGGAGCGTGGGGCAGAAGGGCAAGAGAAGATTCCCAAGTTCTCCCAACTCTCGCAAGGCAGAACAAGGAGTCACAAGGGGAGAAGAAATCTAATAACAGGTAGCAGAACTAGATGAAAAGTTTATAGAAGGGATGAAGAAAATAGATGAGTTCAAAGAGGAAATGAACCAAAAATTCACAGCAATTTCACTCAATGTCCCCAGGGTGAATTTATGGAAATAGGTAAAAAGCTGAGTGAGCTAACCAAAACAGTCCAAAATTGAAATGACAGATTCAACAAGGATATGGAATCCTCAAAACAATGTCAGGCAGAAATACCTGAAATAAAAGAAAACTGTAGAGAATTCATAAATTTCATAAATGAGTGATGTAAAGACAGTGTTTGAAATTGAGGACAAAATAGGGAATTATGATAAAGCACCCGAAGAAGCCACAAAGAAAATAAGAGAAGCAAAGAAGATTATCCAGCAGCTACTAGATGACAGTAAGAAGACCAATCTAAGGCTAACTGGAGCTAGAGAAAAATGAGAAGATAGCACAGATGGATTTACTAACATGTTAGCAAAAATCATAGAAGAAAATTTCCCCAACAGAAGAAGAGTTTAAAATACAAGAAAGCTACACTATAGAACACCAAACAAAAAATGGTGAACAAAGAAGCTACCAAGACATATCCTTATTAAATTACCACATATCCAGCAAAAAAAATAGAATTGTAAAGGCAGAGAAAAACAAAAACTCACATATGAAGGTAAACCAATTAGAATTACAGCAAACTTCTCAACACAAACCCTAAGGGCCAGAAGATCTTAGAGTGAAGTATTTCAAGCCTCTAGAGAAAATAACTTCCAACCCACATTAACTTATCCAACAAAGCTATCCTTCGAAATAGATGGAGACATAAGGTATTTCCAAGAAAAAGACCAGCTCAAAAGATATATGGGTACTAAATCAGCTCTCAAGCAAAGAAGAATATTCTTGACAGAAATAACAAAATTGACACAGCTTTAAAAAAAAAACAAAGGAAACTACTGAAGTCAATGGATAAACAGCAACAAAAATATCAGAAAAAGAGAAAGGATTCACCAACAGATAAAGAAGGCAATGATAATAAACAACCAACACATCTCAGTAATATCTCTCAACGTTAACAGCCTCAACTCTCCAATTGAAAGACACAGATTGACAGACTGGATCAAAAAACAGAATCCAACAGTCTGTTGCATTAAAAAAA
>PVJO010031482.1:0-14281 GCA_004026905.1 Hystrix cristata
TGCAGTTTTGGCAGATGATGTCTCCAAGAATTGTGAAATGCTAACTGGTGCTGCTTTCTAAACTGGCTGCAACCCATGCAGTAGGATTCGTTTCCTTTCGGTATAAATCAAACCTTTAAGATGATAGCTGGGAGAAAATAATTTGAGTTTTATTGCATTGGAAAGAATATCTGTGTGAGTCCTTCATGCTCCATTAGTTAGAAAATATTAAAGTAAAATGAATGAGTCCTACTATGAATCTATGACGTTTTGTGGCCTGGTCTACCATAATAAAATAATAAAAGCTCTAATCTTTACAAGGCTTTGCCATGTAATAGTAGGTGTAATAACATGCAAGCTGTAAGCTGGGTTTGTTTTATATATATATATACGTATATATATATATATATATATACGTATATATATACATACACACATATATATATATATATATATATATATATATATATATATATATATATATGGCATGAAGTAAGAAAAGAGAATATAATTGTATCTGCTTAATGTCTTAGAGAAAATGCTTGCCCCCGACTCCTGATTTCTGATACCTGGAGTGGATGAAAATGTGGTTTTCCAGGAAGGAGGTTAACTGATTACTAAGCACTCTATGGGTTAATTCTTGAAACAAGATCCTATTTCTGGCATATTGTACAGTTTAGTTAAGGGTGTTTTCTAGGCCCTGGGTGTAAAATTATTTGTATGGCAAGGTCATGTCGATTCCATTACTTTTTAGCATACATTTGGGACTTTAGTGTCCAGGTTCATTCAGCACCAAAGAAGAGAGTTCCTAAAAGTCCACTCCTGCAGGGTGAAAGCTTGTGGGCTGACAAGTTATGAGCCCAGAGGTTGCTTTCCTCTGCCTGTTACTTCATTCCCAGAAGTCAAAGCAGTCACAACTTCTCTTTTAGTTATTCCAAGGCAATATGCGGCCCTTCCTTCACCTTCCCGTGGTGTGACTGATAATTTACCAATTTGTCCGATGTCATAATAGGTATATTATTTCATCTGTATAAGAAATATAATTTAAAACTCAGAAAAATAACTGTTTCAATAAAACGTTTCATCTGTTCACTTGAGAGATTTTAGAAGGTGCTGACTTAAAGATTTTTAACAAAGATTTGAATGACTTACTCATATAACAAATTCAGTGAGCATGGAGATCTTTTGTACCACAGCAGAGACCCAAGACAGATTACTCTGTAGTCATGTTTTAATTCCATTTCAAAGCCCATGAGAACTTCCCAACAAGAATAAAACAAAGGCTTGGGTGGGCCTTGGATGAGGAAGTAAGTTCTATAAATGCACAGTTACGGCAGGGTGAAGGAGGTAGATAACGTGTTAGTGAAATCTTTGAGGGGGGAACCAATTGATTTAGCATCAGAATCTCCTCCAAGACTCACATTCCCAAATCAGTTATAATCCTGCTAAGAAGTTCCTGTCCAAAATATAAAGGAGCAGCCTGATTAAGAAAATGTGCCCACTTAGCTGCTCTGGTGAATAAAATAAATGACTCGACGAGGGAGTGTATCTTTACAATAGCACCCTTATTTGGAATAAAGTCATACTACCTAACTGGGCTGTCCACTATAGTCTTTAAATGCCACCTAAAAAGATCTTTGTCTGTTTCTAGAAATCAACCACCGCCAAAAAGAGTGCCTCAAAAACAAGTCCAAAATTTTCTTGCATTATTGAGGTGCAGCCTTACTGCTTTAAGACAGACATTTAAAATTTAAAAAGTGCAGCAGGCTATAACTATGGGAGATCCAACCAGTCCTGTTTCTTTGTGTTCACACTCTTGTTAGCCCCCCCACCCCGCACAGTGTGAACCTACTCACTCACTCCTAGTGAATCACATAGGGTAGAAGCCACGTAGTCTTACTTGTCAGTATAGTTTACAAAAAGACAACGAATGTTCCTGCTCTCTCTGTCTCTGTCTCCCTTCTTCCCTCTCCCGCTCATTTTCCCAAGAGAATCTCTCAGGCTTGATGTACCTCTGACTGTCCATCTAGGTGAGGCCATTTGCCACATGGGGAGGATTCACTGACCGAATGGAAAGGCCGAGGTAGCAAAGGATCGAGGCCTGTCACAACTATGGGCCAAAGACTGGAGTAAAGCTCACATGACTGCGGCTGGTCCATGGCTAGAAAGTGCCTCAGAGACTGTGAGACAAAGACCTGAACTAAGCCTTGTCTAAGTTCCCAACACACAGAAGTTATTAAATCCTGAGCATTCAATGTTTCAGGCTCTAGGTTTTGGGAAAGTTTACTACAAAGCAGTAGATTGGTAAATCAAAATACTTGAATTTGATTGTTTAAAACATAGTATTTTACTTTATAGATATAGTTTTAATAGCATATATGAATATACTATATATAGTAACTTATTTGTCTCTATATGTATTTGAATATACTATATATAACTATATATCGTATATATATATAGTATATAGTATATAGTATATATATATATAGTATGTATATATACATATAATACTATATAACCATATTATTCAAATACATGTATTTGAATAACTATATATGTATTTGAATATACTATAGATATAGAACTATCTCTATAGGTATTTGAATATACTATATATATATATAACTATAAATAGTTATGTATATATACACATATAACACTATATATGTATTTGAATAATTATATTATTATGTAATTTGAATAATTATATTATTCAAATACATGTATTTGAATAACTATACATGTATTTGAATATACTATAGATATGTAATTATCTCTATATGTATTTGAATATACTATATATATAAAATTTATTTATCTCTGTATATATTTGAAAATGAAATTTCTCTCTGATATATGCCCCTCATTTTCCAGGTACTTTTCCTGGGTGTAACCATTATGACTAAATGTTTCACGATCTATCTAGAGGCAATAGCACATATATAAGTAGGTAAGCCTACATATCTTAAAAAAATTACAGTCATTCTCTTAATTATTTTGTTAGAAAGTTTTATTTTATTTTATTTTATTTCCTCATGTTAGTAATAAGATTGGTTTTTAGATTTTCTTTATTAATATCTACTCAGATTAAAATTAAAAAATGAAAAAAAGAGCAGAAATATATGTCCGTGGAACTTCAGTCTAATTCACTGTTACAGAAGAAACTCAACACTTCCGGAAAACATGAAAATGTTAACTCTACGGGTGAACTAGCCAATGAAAAATTGTACTTCATGTATACCTCTTGAACATAAAAAAGAAAACTACGACAGATACGAGAGGTCTGAAAAAATCACCCACTTCTAGTTGAATTTCCTTCTCCCTTCAGTAACATGCCAACTAGCAATTAAGCAATTACATCGGTTATTTTCTTTAGCACTCATTTTGACATTTAAGACACATGTTTCTGATTTTATCTCCGCAGGGTGGATTGCCCCTGAGGGGAGGGGAAAGAAAGAGAGAGAGAGAGAGAGAGGACGCAAACTTCACTTCAAACTTTACTTTTCAGCTCTGAGAGTCTTTGAGTCCATAATTAAGAAAAGATCTAATGAAATCATAAACTGTTTCAATTTTGGGTTGTATCATATAATTGTATCGAATTATCCATTTGACAAATAGTTTACTGATTGTCCATGTCCCACTTTCTATTTCTTTTTTCTTTATTTTCTTTTATTCTTTTTATCAAGGGATGATATGTTTAGCTACTGTACCACACAAAGCCAGAAACCCTTAATATCTCTGCCACCACCTATATCCACCCGTGTGTAATATCCGCCCATGTATTCACGAGAACGTTCATCACCATTCATGAGAATATTCTATTTATGAGAAATATTCATCACTAGTTCTCATGGATAGCCCTTCTGCTCGTGTCCTTCTCTTCCATCGTGCTGGTAATGTGCAAGATGAAATGACTTCTGCTTAGACTACTTCCTCCCCTCTCAATTTCTTCTCCACACTAACGTCATGGCGAGGCCTGCAAGTGGTGGATATAATTCCCAGCAAACAGCGCAGTTCATGACCTCACCACATTGTAAGGATGCTGGTGAATACAGGTTAGGTGGATTCCCCAGAAGAAGAGAAAGACAACATGTATTCATGATCAGCAGCATAGCCAACATTTCTTTCCTATCATGCAAATAAAAATTTTTCACCATAAGGTGTCGAGCTAGACTTGGAACAGAGGGTATTTAGTTAGGGAAAAGATTGTCGAAAAATGGCATCTAGATTTCTGACTAGTCAAACAGTCAGTGATATACTGAAACAGGACAAGTATCTTTGGGAAAGAAACATTTTGAATGTATCGAAGTTGAGGTTTACTGAGATGTTTAAGTGAACATTTCTAGTAGGAAGTTTGCTCTCTGAATGGCGGAGTTAGGAGACAAGTCTCGCATGGATGTATGATTTGGAAATTATCAGTGTGTGGACAGGAATGAAAATTAAAAGAGTATATGAAATTACCCAGTGGAGATTAAGAGATATTTCGACACCTGCACCCACTATCAGCAATTTTTAAGAGATGTCCCATTTTTAACCAGAAGAAGGTCAAAATCTGACTTAAACCAAGAAAGAGCGATACTGTAGGAATACACGCCTGTGAAAAGAGAAATTGTTAAAAATTTCAAATATTCTTGAGAGATCATCTAAGATTTAAAAATGATAATAATTCAATTATGTAACAAAACAAGTTGTCAAAGAGAAATTTACCAAGAACATAGTGCAGAGAAGCCCTGCTGAGTATTGGGGCAGTTGCCAGATTTTAGATAATTGAGAAAGATATATGGGTAAAAAAGTGGAGAAAGTATATTTTTCTTTCATTATGTTAGGGTATTATTTGTAAGAAATCTTGAGTCACTGGGAGGAAATTCATCTGCCTATCTATCTATCTATTACTTATCTATCTATCATCTATCTATCATTCATCTATCTTGGTGAAGAAATACAGCAGCATGTGTAAATTTTAAAACAAGAAGCCAGCACTAAACTAAGAATGAAAAGCAGATAAGTGATCCAGCATGCGGGTGGGAGAATTTATCTTTCAATGAGGAATTCTCTCCAACTGTTAGCAGGATGGAGAGTGGAAGGGTGCACACACACTAAGGTAAATACAAAGATTTAATGAGTTAATTGATTCAGTCTCCAATTAATAAATTTTATTTTCTCCAATAAGTAGAAGGAAAGCATATCTATTAAAGCAATGAAATAAGTAGAAATATCAGAGTTCTGATATAAGTAGAGTGCATCAGAAATGTGTTGTAGGGAATTGGAAAAATAGTTTATTAGATAAAAATACTTATCAACAGAATCGAGGACTTGCTGTAGCTTGAAGAGCGTAAACTTGAAATCTTGCTAATTTATATACTTTTGAAATTTTCTCCAACAGTGCTCTGCAGCTATGTGCACAAGTACAAAAGAGATGAACCATTATATTCTAGGTTGGGGTTTTCAGAATAGATCCATGCAAGACTGTGGAAGGCCTGATTTAACACAACGGCACTGACCACCGGTGTGGTTAGCTGTAGAGTCTTAAGAGGGTGTAATAAGAAATGAATCCTGGAATGAGTTGACAGAGAAGAAGAAACTTGAAGGGTCAACATATTTGGGATCAAAAAAAATTTGGAGTCAGTGTAATAAGAGCCAATTAAACGAGAGGAATTCTGATGATCAAATTATCAATTTAAACTTATTATTTCATGGATGGAAGTATTTAGTGATTTTGAGAAAATAATTTATGTCACATGATTGAAGTAATATATGACCAAATTTTCTGACCATGTGAAAATTGAAGAACTGTGAGTCTCTGCCATTTGATGTGGCATCTTTGTTGATGTCGAGTTGTGTGGGAGACCACAGGACTCTTAGCGGAGATGAAGATGGTGAGCCTAGTGAAAAAGTCTGAACAGTTATTCCACAGATGATTTTAGGGCAGGAACATGTCCACAGACAACTTCCTATGTCATGCAAAACAGTTTCATTTATACACGTAACTTTAATTTTTGACTTCAGGACCCCATTGAGTGTGAACCAGAACACGGCATACAATGATAAATTATATGATATCTGTACTACTATAATATTAAAATTGTTACAAGATAAACTGTTCGTTGGCAAGGATTCAAAAAACATTTCAATGTACATTCAGGTGAATTCAAAGTTCTTTTTCTTCCTTTTCCCTTGTCATACAGTTATCTGTAGTTTGGTGTCTAGGAAAGACTTTCCTGGTTCAGAGTTATCAGACCTCATGAAGGCTTTAGCTAAGAACAAGAGCTGAGTGGCCCCCTCCCCCCTCCCCCATTGATGGCTCCCAGTCCAGCAAGCCCAGCATTGGGACACTGCCCTCCTGCCTGACACTGCAAGTCTCCATGGCTGGTGCTCCTCTGTGTCAAACTCAGTCTCATTTGAGAATAGGAAAAGTTCTCAAACTTTCTTAATATTGCTCGACATTCCCAGAGGCTGCAGAGGGTGAGTACAGGCCTTCCTTGACATTATGGCAGGACTGCTTCTCTGGGAAGCCGGCTCCTCCTGGGAGCATCCGGAAGCACACACTGAGAGGGGCTCCCCTCCGGGGCTCTACCTGAGGCTGCGCCTGGTAACAGGGCACCTTCTTAGGGGCATGCAACAGAGTTCACTTAATTCTGCTGTTCATCTGAATTTTTTTTTTCTTTCTTTCCCCAAAGTGGATTAACTTCATCTATGGCTAAATGTTTTCAAGTCTTATTCGTACGATTCAAATTCTACTTGGAGAGCAGTCTGAGGTTTTGTTGCTGTTTGGAGTCATGGTTCTAATAGGTAACAGGCACGATAGTTCCTTTCTAAGGTCTGGCTTTGGAGAATCCAAACTCTTTTGGATTTAAAAGTTGTTATTTCTGCTCTAGGCATAGTAAATTCTGTGAAAAATTTAATCGATATTTTAAAACTTTTATTCCATTGTTTGTACTCGTCCTGAGGGAGGAAGGCCTTCGTTTCAGCGACAGATTATTAATTACTAAATAACAATGAGTGTAAGGGAGAAGAACTTGGCTGCTAGCTAAAACATGAACCTTTTGATTCTGGAAATACGTGAGTTAAATGGCATGAACTTCAGGAAAGTGGGGAAATCCGTTTTAAATGGCGATGGAGAAATAATGGTATGAAAAGTGCCTTGGAAGTCCGACTGAAAATGGATTTCGTTATTTTATCCATGAGTGTGAATTTTCCTCCACAAGAGACATTTGGTGACGTTGGTCACTTAGGAACAAATCCACAGGTATTTAAAGAAAATTGGTAAAGATGTGAGGGATGCGCTACTTGATTTATGGGATGAGGCGACAGCAGCAGCAATGGCAGCAGCGAACTTGTATTCTGATAGATGAAAGGAGCCGTTTAGGAAAATGTATGTGAAAAAGCCACTGTGCACAGTGGACACACTTCTTCCCGGCCAGTTGAGAACATGGTCTTCTCTCTTCTCAGTACAGCTTTTTCTCTTATGATTTTTTTCCCCTTAATTGCCCCCCATGTAATGAACCCATGTCTAATTTTTTTGTAAGTTTAGAATTTTCAAAATGAAGTCATTATGCACTTAAAATTAATTGCTACTTGCTTACAAATGCCTCCCAGATTTCCACAGAGCGTCTCGCTAATGATCTTTTAAATATTGTCATTGCAACATGAGGGTATTTTTTGATTTTTTTTTCTAAATAGTATCCTGTTAGAAGCATGTGGAATCAAGCTAAAAATTCATCCCTATTAACCTATAATTTTATATTATCTACTCGTAATACATTTTAAATACTATATTGTCCTCATTTTAATGAAATGCTTTGAAGAAAACAATAGAGGAATAAAGAATTTCTCATGCTGTCTCTGTTGCTGCCTCTGTCTGTCTCTCTCTGTCTCTGTCTGTCTGTCTCTCTCTATATATATACATATATATACACATACATATATATACGTGGAGTGTATGTGTGTGTGTGTGTGTGTGTGTGTGTGTGAGTGTGTGTGTGTGGTACTAGGGATCCAACCCAGGGCTGCTCTACCACTGAGTGACAACTCCATACCTTTTTATTTCGTAAGTAGGGGTCTTGTTAAGCTGCTCAAACTGGGCTCAAACTTGCCATCCTTCTGCTCCAACCTCTTTAAGTATTGAGATTACAGGCATGTGCCACTATTCATAAGAATTTCTTTAGTTATCATAACAAAAATATAATTCTAAGAGAAACAAATTTTATTTTCTTCCTTTTTATAAAACAATGGTTTTACATTTTCATGTTTTCAAGTTATAGAATTACACATTTTTATTATAATGGATGAAATTATTCAAACGTGTATAAAAATAAATTTGAATATCTCCCTACTCTATTCCAATTCTATTTTTGTAAAGCAACCAATATTAACTATAGTACAACCTCTTACTTCTTTCTTCTTGGTCAGAAAAACATACATTTGTCAGCCTATGTATATGAATATACACGCATGTATATAGAAAATAAACACATATACATAATCCCTTGATCATTTGCTTTATTTAAACATACTGTCTTTATTAGTTCCTTTTATTATGCAATTTGCTTTTTCACTTAGAACTGGTCCTCCTTCTTTGTCAGTAGATCCAACTTTGTACTTTTGATATTCTAATATATTAATGCATACAAATGCACAAAAATAATTATATGTAAGGAGTTATACTATATCTATGAGCCTAAAAAAAAAAAACTATTCATAGTCGGGTACACTGGCACACAATTGTAATCCTAAATACTATACTTTTGAGGCAGAGACAGGACGATGGCAAGCTTGAGGCCAGCCTGGGTAACATAGTGAGACCCTGTCTCAAAATTAAAAAAAAAAAAAATACAAAATAAAAAGGGATTGGACATAGCTCAGCACTCCCTAGGTTCAGTTCCAAGAATAACAATAGAAAAAAGAAAAACAAAACGAAGAAATCTATTCAGAGTTTTCATGATTAATTGTTCTCCTCTTCTTCCTCTCTTTCTCAATACCTTATGATAGACATCACTATAAATATGGATTGTGATAAAGCTATAGTGAATGTTTAAATTAAAGAGCTTAAAAACTTTATTATAGTAAAAGACACATTGCCATTAATCTTCTTCAAAATACTCCCCCTTCCTTTGATTGCACTTATGCCACAGTTCTTGCCTCTCTTTGAAGCAGGACCAGAAACCCTCTTTTGTGAGTGGTTTTTCATGTCTGCCTCGTGTCCTGAATGGGTTCAAAATCTTTATGGGAATTTCTGTCAAATAAAAGCCTTAGGGTGTGTTCGCACCCACCTTATTGACTGGATCGGACACTGTGTGGCTTCTGGTTCTTCCCTAAAGTCAAAATGACCATAAAAGGTAAACATTTTGAATCGATTCAGGACATCAGGGCAGCCACAGTACAACTAAAGACACTCAAGAGAGAAGAATCCCAGAGCTGCTGCAGAGAGTGCTAAGAATGATGGGTAAATGTGCCCAAAGCAACGGGAGTATTTCAAGAGGGATTAATGGCAATATGTCTTTTATTGTAATAAAGTTTTGTTAATTTAAAGATTTAACATTTTTTTTATCATAATTGTATAAAGATTTTGATTCTTTATTTACTGAAAGTTATCTTGTTTTCTCCTTTGTTTTTTTGGTCAGCAATATCTTGTAAAAAATCTCTTCAAAGAAATTGATATGAATTTTTCTTAACAGTTTATATTTCTTGATGTAGATATTCCCTCATTCAACCATTCCTCCATCGATGTGTGAATTAGTTCTTAAATTTCTCTGTATAAAGAATGCTATCATGTACATATTTGAATATAAGATTACATAACTATTTTTTAATCTCTTAAAGCTAATATGAGAATTCCCATTAAAAAGAGAAAGATAAAGACTTTTATCAAATTAAAATTATAATGTTACACTAAACGTTATATACCGTAAGCAAATATAATTTATGCGATGATATAAAACATTAAATAAATAACAATGCATATGTCATATATACATACACAAGGGACAGGTCTAAAGAACAATAAACATGTGTGTACACGGCGATCCAACATCTGGGAGAATGCGAGCTTCCTCCCTACCCCCAGCTGTGTGTTCTCCTTTTTTTCTCCCACCTCCTTATGGAGAAAATGACAGACAGGATCTTGAATGTGAGGGTTTTCACTGAATGGTTTTTATACTGATTTTTTGTTAATTCTCCTGTGTAACAGCACATGTTTTATGGCATTGTGTAAGAGAATGGTACCATATGTATTCTTCCATGCCTTCTCTTTCGTTATGCAACTCATTCGTGTGGATTGGCCAGTATCTCTTTCATATCTTGTAATTTTCAGTGTGGTGTTCCCCTAAATATGTGTGACTCGCTCATCTTCAGTTAATGGACACTTGAGTTCATTTTTATTTCTATGTACTCAAGTGGGAGGTTGCTGCGACACATGCTACAGGCATCTTCAACTTCAGTGGACACTGTGAACATCATACTCTGCTTCCTTCTCTGCTTTCCTCTTTCTCCTCCCACTGTGCTTCACTGTTTCTTCCCTTTCTCCTCCTTTTCTTTCTTTTCCATCATCGTCAACATTGTCGTTGTGTTCCTTCATCCTGCTTTATAGAACTGGTGAAGGAAAACTGGAGGAAAACAAAGACTTGGGAACAACTATGTGACTGTTATGAGGTTATCATTAGCTGCCTTGCATTTGTGCTTTAAGATTCTTTTAATAAGATAACTGTGAAATCATTTCCTACCAGTGGGTGTGCGTTCTGTGGTGTTCGTGTGTGGAGCAGCGGAGACTTGCGCCTGCACCTCATCTCTGCCAGTGCTCGCCGTGAGCTCTTTGTGGGATACTCAGCTCAATTTCCTCAGCAATCGGCTAAATGCAAATAAGTGCCATGTCCTCTAGTAGAATTTTTAGCTCTTGAAGAACTAGAAATATCCTTGTGTGTTTGTCTCACCATATCATTACTTTTGTATCTAGAATAATGCCACCATCTAATAGATATTTAGTAAAAGTTTACATATTGGATTAAAGAATTAAATAATACAACTAGGAGAAAAAATTTAGCCAGGTGCTTGATACATAGTAAATGCTCATTAAATACTGTATTTGCTGGTAAGTCATTGTCCTGCTTGTAGAGGCAGAAGCAGGAATAGTAGAAATGTTAACAGTAATGGTAGAGGGAGTGCTGTTACTGCTGGTGATAGTGGTATTGTTATTAGTAATACAAACAATAGCTAATATTTCTTGAGATTGCATTACAGGTAAGGTATATGAGTTAATTAATTTGGACACAATGATTCTTGGTGATAATTCATTTCATGAATAAGAAAACTGAAGCAAAGAAAGTTTAAACAAATATTACTAAAAGTAACCAGAGTTTATATAGTGGTTGTATATTAACCCAAATACTACTCTGTATGTGTTTCGGATGCTCTGAACACCGCGGTTCCCAGTCTTTGCTGGGCTGCTGGAAACAGACGTAAATTTGCAGCTCACCCTTGATGATATTTAGAGCCATATGGTATAAATTTAGTGTTTATTATACTCCTGGCTATAGTCCCCTGCTCCTATTTTCCGTTTATCTCAATTCCCTAAACTATTTAATTTATCTCGTTGACTCTGTATATTTTTGAAAGCTACCTAAAACAAAATAAGGTGAAAGATACATCACAACAGACTTTCCCACTGGCCAGAGGTCCCGTCATGTGTAGAAGAGGCCTGCGGGTGAATCAGCTCTGTGGTGCCTTTTACGAATGAGGAGAGGGACTTTCCCAGAAGTTAGTGTGACTCTCACAAGATAAAAAAATTTGAAAATGACAGCTTGGGGATTCATTTCAGACTGAAGGGATTTGTATTTTGTTTTTCTCTTTCACCTGTAGTACTGAACTGATCTTTGTCATTTAAAGACATTTGAAAAGTCAAATACTAATAAACTCTTAATGGGGGGAATACTTATTTCTAAATAATTTTTACTGCTAATATCTAATATTTCCTTGTCCTACTCTATTTTGTTGGTTTATAATCTTCAAAAAATATTATGAAATTACCAAGATGGGAATAGTCCATTTTAAGTGTGAAACTGCAGGGTCAAACCATTTAGATTGTGTTCCAGGTGAGATTTGTAATTTCCAGGTTTGGCATTAGGGCGAATAAAACCAATAAACAAATGTGCACTGCGGGGACCCAGTTCTGTCTTCCCTGTGCACATTCTCAGTGTCTGGGACTCAGGAAGCCACACTCGGGACAAGTGTCTTAGTCTCAGTTCTCTACTGTGTAACTGAGAAATCCTTTGCATGCACACGTATGCTTAGAATCAGTTTAAATAAAATGGGTGCACGTACACCCTCCTACTCACACACACCAAGTCACAGAAGAAAGACCAGGTGAGTGCATGTCATCTCAGCATTTATTCTGGACTTTTACTATTCTCAGAAGAAATACAAGCAGCATGTACTAAAATCTGTTCACTACTCAGAGGCATTTATGCTAGTTATTTGGCTGAAAGACCAAATAAGAGCAACAAGAATGTTGACAGAAGAGGGAAAAAGTGTGTGAAGTTTTAAGAGTGACACTTTATTTTCTTTTCAGCTGGTACAATCTTCGAATGTGTTTTGTGGGATAAATAGTTTTATTACACTTATTTTGACTTTGGAGGAGCAATTGGATCAAGGTTTTAAAAGTTTATATCACTGCAGGAAGCATCTTATATTTTCTTGTGCCCCAGGTGGGTCTGTCAGAAGTCAATAATCTCTTCCCAATCCTCCTCATACAGCTTGTTTTGTTTTATTAAATTTGTTAAAAGAGTTCATCACTTTGGCCTCCCTGCTCTTGTCTTTATTATTGTACAGATTTAAAGTGATACTATTTTGCCCATGATTGTAATGAGAAAAATACGCGGGGGACCTGGTGGGACTGCAGGACACCTCCTTGGCGGGGACTCCGGAGGCACGTTACTCAGATATTAGTTTAACACATCCCCACAGGCAACGACTCATTGTGTAAAGTTAAGAAATATGAATCCTCACACTAAGCCATAAGCTATTTACTTTACCAGCGATTGAATTCAAAGGATTTAGCTTGTGAATCCAGCTGTAGACCTGGAAACACAGCATTTATAGTAATAAGGACAGATGGAAATTTGAGTCAGCGGCCACTGGCGTAGCCAGGAAATTTAGATCCGTTGTTCTTTGTGAGAACATGTTAGGGTACATTTTAATTGTCTTAACCTTCAGAGCTCCAGTGATGTTTAGTCATGATCTTTACCTGAAAGTTTGTGTGTATCTGGCATATCGCTTGGAGAATATTGGTGAGACATCAACATTTAAATAAATACCTACAATATTCCTAATCTGAAATGTTTCCAATCACTCCTTGATCATGTTCCACTTGAGATGGCCCCCATTTTGTTAATAAGCGAATAGGGTAGGATTGGGTGCTCTAAGGCATGTCACTGGGAAGTTGTGAAAATTAAACAAGTGATATATTTGAATAGGAGAGTGCCGCAGAAGTCCTCTTCTAGCTAGGCATTGAATTCATAGCTGTTTCCCATCAGGCTTGTGTTCAGGTCCGAGCGTGGTGACACTAACACACAAGCTGGGTTCCCAGAAGGACTTCTGTTACCGGATCTGTGGACCATGAGCGGTTCTCCAGATGCTAACTCTCCTCCTCAGGTTAAACACCAGCCTTCTTTCCGCTTGCAGTGGACAGTGGGAAAGCATTTCCATAGTAGGTTCTGTGTCCTGGCACTTGAGCTCCCTCTGTTCTTTTTTACTTGCCCCATTCTCTGGCGATATATTAAAGGGGAAGTCTTGCTGGGGATGCCTGGCAATGATTCTCCAATTCAATCAACAGTAAAAATCAACTTTCAATGTGCATGACATCTATGAGACATACATCGAGGAGAAAGATAGTCTTAGTAGCTTGATAAGATGATGTGTTCAGCCACAGAAAATTAAGTATATCTGAAATTTCCTTTCTTGTTTTTAGCAAGTGTATTTTGCTAAAATGAGTTTTTCTTATCCAAAACTCTTGGCTGGAGCCTTGTAACAGGTTTTTTGCTTTTGTCATGACTTTTTCAACTTTAATTTTTTTAGTACATGTTTGTAGTATATAATGATCACATTTCTTGCGAGGAGTTGGTACATGTAGAAAATATATTTTAATTCTTTTCTCCTCCCTGTCTTGTTCTGTCTCCTTCCCTCCATCTCCCTCACTTTTTTCAGTTTATTAGTGCATGTGTGTACCACATAATGTTCACATTCCTTGTGCGGAGTTGGTGTGTCTACATAACACATTTTAATTTCTTTTTTCATCCTTCCCTTCCCTCCC
>PVJO010031483.1:0-14282 GCA_004026905.1 Hystrix cristata
CCTGAACTGCATAGTGTGACCCTGTCTCTAAAACCAAAACACCAAAAATAAATAAATAAGTAAAATAAATAACTACAAATTTAAAAGATAGATACATACAGCAGTTTTGCTTGTGTGATGAGTGTCTGGTATAGTAGATAAGGTCCATGACCCTGGTCCTGGCACAGGTTGAATTTTTTAAGGATGACAATGTAGACCTGTGGGTAGCGGGGCTTCAGGACAGCACCAAAGGCGAGAAGCTTGGCCCACAAGCCAATTCCCCTTTCCAGGATCGCTATGGAGGCCAGCGTATAGGTTTTCTACTGTAACAATTGCGAATAAATTTCTGTGTTATTTACTCACTTCACTTATTGAAACCTTATAGATTGAATAAATATGAGCTTCTCAAGATTCATACCCTGAGCAACTGTGAATAAGACAGAATTTGGGTTTAAGACACAACTGTGAATAAGACAGAATGGAGGGAAAAACAGACCAAAAAAAAAAAAAAAAAGGCACGAAACTGTACTCATTTATTAGCTATGAAAACATATATCATACATGATGGTGGGTAAAATGTGTTAAACTTGCTAATATCATTTTGACATAATAATTATCTCAGACTGTCCCTGTTGATCTTGAATTCTATGATGCAAAATTTTACTAGGTCCTACCTGATTCCACCCCGGATTAACGACAGCACAGAATTTGGAGAGTCTAAACCAGATCACAGGTGAACGGCAACACAGCTATTTCTAATTCTGGAAAGTCATCGCCATCCCTCGTCTTCTCTGGTGGCTTGGCAATGCACTGGTACTTTCACCAGCCCAAGAGCTATAATTTAAGTTGTTATTATAGTTTGCCTTCAGAACTTTCATTTTTACAAGCATTACACTGAAATTAAATTTTACTAGGTAAAATTTTTGGTGGTTTAAATCTTAAAGGCTTAAATGTTTCTTTTTTGTCTTGTGGCCTTCAGAAAGCCAGTAATAACTACATAAGACACTAGAAGAGGGTCAGAAAACTTATTTTCCTGACAAATCAGGGCCCACAGTGTCACCCACAAAGTCTCATGCCTTGTAGAAGCCAAACATTGCCACATGTTGGTCTGCTGTTTTCTTCCTCTTTTGAATTACAGAGAAGTAAAGAGAGATGTGGTAATTTTACAAACTCATTGTATGCCTTGGAAAATTGAAAGAAATTAAGAACTAGGATAAATTTTCTGCTAATCCATTCAACTCAGGTGGATTTCCCCAACCCACAGGTACATGCCCCCCACTCCCGGTGTTAATATCAGAAAATATACCCACATGTCTAGAAGATATCACAAGAGTCATTTGTAAAGTTCAAAGAAAGACCATATTACACCCTTGTTACTGAGTACTTGATGCATATATTGTTTTGTGATAGTTACTTGTGTTTTCGAATATTTTAACTAGGATATTTAAAAGATAAGATAATAATAATAATAATAATAATAATAATAATAATAATAATTAATAATAATAATAATATGCTGCCAGCTAATGATATATCCATGATGTTCTTTTGCTTTTGTTTTCCATTCAGATATTATTAGACAATTAAAGTTGAGATAATTTTCCTTTTTTAAGGCTGCCACTTCTGTCTCATTATAATGATCCTATAATACATCCTACATTGCTGTGGACAGGTCCATTTTGCTCTTCTTGGTCTCCTAATTCATTATTTGTCTTGCTGTCCTTCACTCACAAATATGCCTTGCGCTGGGACATAGCGACCACACTTGAACCACATGGCCGTTCTGTGACAACGAAGCATAATGCAAACTACAGATTCTGGTACAGAAGACGCAACTTGAATCGTAGCAGAAAGTTATATAACTGACAATCTTGAAATAAAGGTTCTTTAGGCCACACAATACATGCGATTTAATTTGCAGATCAAGACAGATTGGCTTCTTACTGGGGAATTTCTACCACATTCACTCTGTAACGTGTGGCGGAGCTGGGATTTAAATCTAGTTCTTCCTGATTGCAGAGTCCGTATGTGCTTCACTATATATTGATCCCACTTGAAAATGAAGTTAAATCACACTGAATCATAACTCTGTCATTTAGTTTATGTCCATTATTGAACTGTGAGGACACGATCACGATGGGGTCAATGCCATCGCTTTCATCTTTTGAATTTAAAGGAACAAGATATAATCCAGTAGGCAAGAAATAAGAAAACCACACAAAAGTTTTGCAAGCTCAGAGAATGAAACACAAAGAGAAAAAAGCCTTCAGAGATCCAAAATGCAATTCACGTGTAAGAAAGTAAAGCAGAAAAGCTGTTAGGATTCAACCTCCAGAGTAGAGCACGAGGTGAAAGAAGACTGGGATGCTAAATCTAAACTTGTGTAAAGATTTTAATGCCGGAAGAATTGTAAGAAGGCAGGACAGTTTTTATTTCTTTTTTTTTTCCCCAGAAAATTTGGTTTCAACTATAAACCTAAAAAAGTCTGAACTTAGTATTTTTCTAATGTGACATTTAATATGGCCCTTGGAAACGATTTTTCCTTGTTTTGGAAAGGATAAGACTAAAGGGAAAAGAACTCATTGTTATTTTTCGCACCAGGAATTGTCCGCAATTTCACACATGTCATCCAATGCACTCATCATGGGCGATAGACTATTCCTGCTATTATTTTGCAGTGGAAGAAACGAAAATGTCTGGTGTGACTCTTCTCCTCTCTCTAGGAGTCACTCTGGTCCAGCTGCTTGTGTGTGTTGGTGGTGTGCCAGGTTTGCACTAGATGGTGCATGGTGGTCTCTTTTCATTTGCACAAGTGAATTGCAGAGCAATTTAATGCTTTGCAGATTAATTTTAAAGCAAAAACAGGATTCAATGTGAGTGGGTCTGAATCCCAAATCAAGGCTCCTTCCCTTTTCCAACACTGCTCTTTACTGTGAAACAAGGGAATTAAGTCAGCTGATCTAACTTTCCTCAACTGGTCTACTCCTAACCAGGTTTACTTGTGTAGATTTAGCTGCATTCTCTCTCCCTCTCCCCTCCTCTCCCTTCTCTTCTCCCTTCCTCCCTCTCTCTCTCTATCTTTCTCTGCCTCTCTCCCTGTCTCTTGCTCTCTCTCCTTTCTGTCTCTGTTTCTCTGATTATGTTGCTCTCCTTCTCACTCTTGTTCTAAGTCAATATATACCAAAGAAAACCACATGCACGCGCGCACACACACACACACACGAACACAAACATACATACACTTTTCTTTCCCATATTGCTTGATCATTAATTTTACATTTATCTTACTAGTAGACACATAGTCTTTTCTTCAATTTATGTGAAACAAGTAACAAAACAAAAACAAACAGAACCCCCTCAAAGTCATACAATCTATTTTTTGCTATAGTGAAGTCTGATGACACAAATTAACATAATTTACTCTGACAATAAATTTTATACCATCAAAACACAACACATATTAATATGACTCTAAGAACTAGCAATTTTGATTCAAGCGTGCTTGATTTCTTGCTCTCTGAGCTTTGCTGGCAAAGTTCTACCTATCAGGTCCAAGCGCCCCCAGTTCCTAGAGGTGGTCCCTGACTTCTGAATTTCTCCATAATTTTAAAATATTTGGGGGGAGAGTATAGTTGTCTGTGAATTAAAAAGTACAACTAAACTTTTTGCCTTCGTGCATTCTCTCTTTAAAAAAATTTTATTAAATTCTGCCAAATGATATAAAACTAGTTTTAATTCATTTCTTCTTGTCTAACTCCAATACATTCCCTTGGGTGAGACAGTCAGCAGTAAGCAAAGTTCCATGATAACAATTTTCTGAAACAATGGCTTTTTGAGTGTTGTACTTTTTCCAATGTGTGTACGTTTTCCCACCTGCTACACATATGTTATAAAGAACAACTGAAATGCTGCTTTTTTCTAGTGAATATGTACCTAAACATTCCTCACCAAGAAAAAGACAACACATTTTTGCATTTGCTTGATTTTGCTTCTTTTCCTGACATAGGATAATAACTCCAGTATATTACTCCTGAAATTAATTCAACTTTGTAAATACCTAGATCCAAATTAAACATAAATTTTGTGACAAAGGTCTTGTTTTAAGGGATAACAAAGACCAGCACTACTTGTTTGTACAGTTCTGATTATTCTCTTTCTTAAATACTTGTGGGTTCAGAAAGCGAAATTTTGTTGAATAAGCGTGATGTTTGAATCTAGACAGAAATAGATTTGAATTGCAACTCTGATGACTATGGAAATGAAGTAAAATTACCAAAGTAGTATAATCCCAAAGAATAAATCTCACTTATACATAAGATGGATATTAAATACCTGTGTAATCATAAGAAGTTCAATGTAGTACTACCATAAAAGGTGTATTTCAGTACGTTTTACAATCTCCAAGTCAGGAGAGTTAGATTTTACTGCAAAAACAACACCTAAGAAATTTTAGTTTTTAAATCAACAAAAGTTTGGTTCTTAAGCTTCACGTCCACTGAAAGAAAATGGGGTCTGTATTACATTTCTTCTTCATTCTACATCCTGGGCTATTGGGGCAGCCTCTCTCTGTGGAAAAGTGTGTGTCTCCATGGCAAAAACAAAGAGAACTGGCAACCAGTTTCTAGACACAGTTTTGAAAGGTTCTTGTCCTTCTACTTCCATGACTTGGGCAAATGCTCAGAAGGGTGAGGAAGTGCATTCTTGGCGTGTACGTGCCTGGACCCCTGAGAGAAGTGTCAGTATTTCTACCTCTTCTTTCTCCTCCCATCTCCTGATTTCAGGGTTATGGAAATACAGTGCTGTAATCACAAGCTATAACTACTGTGCTAGAAGTCTTAACTAAAATCCCATCACTACCATCAGCAGCAGCTCAACACTGTGCATCTGCTACTTAGGTCAGTGTACAGTTTATGTTAAAGAAGAGACATTTGGTTTTGCTGTTCAAAAAATATGTGTTGTAAAATAAATACTAGTACAAATATAATCCTGATAGTGTACATTTTCTTCATACATTTGAAGTTGTTTCTTAATCGCCAAAATTTAAAACTTTTGTACATCACTGAGGAAACAAAGATCAAAAGACTGAAAGAAAAAGTTTGGAAATCATTTGTCTAAGAAACTGAATATGTAAAGACCTCTTACGGCTCAAGAAAATGAAGACATACATCCTAATTTTAAAATAGGCAAAGTATTGCCAATTATAACTGAACAATAAGCACAAGATGTAATTTTGATATCCTTAGTCATTACAGAAGTGCAAAACAGAATTACAATGAAAAAGCACTTTAGTTGGATGAGTATAATAATAATAAAATACATTTGGCATGATTTGGACAAATAGTACTCCTTGTAATTTTTTAGTGAATATCTAAAAGAGCATATCCCACGTTGGAAGACAGTGGACATAATACCATAATACTAAATATAGGCCACTTAATATAAGATCAAGGAATTCTGCTCCTGGCTCCCACAGAATGTGTGCTCTGTATGTTCACAACAGAATGTATGTGAAAATGGTATGTTCACACAAAAAATTTGTTCATGGATTTTCATCACGGCATTATTAATGTAGCTATAGATTAATATCCATTATATATGGTTATATAACAGAAGTAATCCAAATGACCGGGAACTAATAAATGCATAAATAACCTAAACACCCAGGAATGAATAAATGCATAAGTAAAATGTGACACTTTATTCACGTCACAGAATATATCAATGTTTTACTCTTGTGGAACATTATATGCAAGAGTGAAGAAAACTGATACATACTACAACATGAATAAACTTCAAAAATTATGATAAAAAGATCCAATCATAATCTATGACACACTGTATGATTTCATTTCAATGAAAATTTCAGAATGGGCAAATCCACAGAGATGGAAAGTAAATTAATGATTGCCTAGGGATGAGGTTTCAGATGAGAGATGGACAGTAATTGCAAATGGCATGACATTAACTTTTGTAGTAACAGAAATGCTCTAAAATTATAGACTTTTAAAGAAAAAAAAATCATGATAAGAAAAAAGTTCAGTAAAACCAAAAGTTTTCCAGAAATTGTACTCCCACAGATAACCAGCATTAACAGTTTATTGTTTACTTTTTCAGAAACTTAATGTATATATTTGTATATAGATAATGCTTCTTGATGAATATATATATCATGTAATCATATACTCTTCTATTTTAAAATGTAGCAAAGTATTTCTTTTTTTTTGAATGTGTGCACTTTATTCCAATGCATATTTATTCATACATATGCATATATATTAATGCATATTTATTCCAAATATACTATAATTCATTTAGTTGTTGACATTTAAAATCATTCCAGTATTTTTCCATCATATGTGACATAGTGTGTACATACCCGAATATACATTTTTTGTGCACATGCACTAGTTGTAAGATAAATTTTAAGAAGTGGAATAATTTCAGATGCAGATGAAATTACATTCATATTTAAAATTTGGAATACATAAACAGATTGCCCACTAGAATGCGTGAATCATTTTACACAACCACCTCCAGTATAAATAAAATTTTTGATGTCTTAAACTCTTATTAGCAAGGAGAATTGTCTTTCTAATCATTATCCATTTTATATTTCTGTATTAATTTATATTTAAATGTTTTGTAACAATCTCTTGCATATACTAATTTACCATTTGCCCATTTTTTTTTATTTGATTGACTTTTTCTTTTTACTTTGCAAGAAAATGTTGAGATCTTTGTCCCCCCAATTATGGATTTCCAAGTCTGTAAATATGCAAATATCTGTTGAATTCTATACTTAAAATAGGTGAACTGGGTAGCATATAAATTATATCTCAATATTTAATAGTAAAATGATTTATTAAGTGTCTATTCTATTGAATTTCCAACACTATAATGCAGATCTTCAACCTGATTATTGATGTTTAAAAACTATAATTTAAATGAAACAACTTTAATCTAAATTTGTTGACCTAAAATAATCAGATAGAAAACAGTTTAAATGAAATCTGAAATTACGTGAAAAATATTATCAGCTTCCTTTCACAAAGCTAACAGATTCCTATTGAAGTGAATCATTCTCCATTAACATGCTAATGAAAAATAATATAGATCTGTGAATTGAAACCACTAAGAATTCAACGATCTATCTTCAATATTATGGAATAATTCTGCAGTGAATTTCAGAATATTAGATATGAGTGCAGAGGCTAATTATTCCTTAATCAGTTCATATTCTTTCCCCATTAATTTGAGCAACCTTCAAGAATATTATCTTTAGCTTTTCACCCAGCATTAATGACGATCTAAAATTCTCTAAAACTGATCAAAGCTGGCTCTTACAAAAAAAAAAGAAGCTATTCCTTCTGACTTTCTCATTGCTAGGACAAATATTGGGCACCAACAAGTTAAGAGGAAGAAAGGTTTATTTCAGCTCACAGTTTATACAGGGTTCAGTCCTTACGCAGCTGTCTCCATGGTAGACTGGCATGGTAAAGGGGCATCGAAGAAGAGAAATGGTTCATTCCATGGCAGCAAGAAGCAGCGCAGCATTCTTTCTTTCCCTTTTTACTCCATCCAGGCTACACACCTATTGGTTGATGCTACCCACACCCAGCGTGGCACTTCCCTCTTCTATAAGTCCATCACCTACACTCAGAAAGATGCTAAACCAATCAGTGGGCTAATCCAGTATCACAAGCCCATGATCCAGCATCACATGTCCATAATCTCCTCACCTTCAAAAGCCCCACCTACAAGCACATGAGGCTTTGAGGGACATTTAGTGATAAGCCATGACATCCTCTAAATGTGGATTATTTAGAATATGTAACAACTATTTGACAGCTATCTAAGTAAGAAATATACATTTGTGGTCATATAAGATACAAGGGAAAATGTTGGCTGAACTTGAAAACAATATTATCTATTACATTCTATTATTTTCTTTACTATTACATTGTATTATTTTCTTTACCAGTTTTATTTTAAAGATCCTACATGTGACCAACTTTAATTGTTCGAATACTTATATTATTGTTGCTCTTTGCCCTGGCAGAATGTGTTAAAGAATACTTTAAATATGCCTTGAGTTACATTTGCTACATGTAACTTTTATTTTAACAAATGTGTTTTTTGATTGTAGCACTACAATTATCTTACAGTAAAATTGACTTTGCTGATGTTCTTTTGATGAATTTCAGCACATCTATGGAATTCTATTAGCTATCACCACAATCAGAAAGCAAAATATTTCCATCATTCAGAAGTGCGCTTCATATTTTCCCTTAATATTTGCATTGTTCTTCCCACTCATAATTTCTGAAATCTTCTCATATTTTCCCCAGCACTCTGGTAATTGTCTGTTTTGAGAATGCATATAAACGAAAACACATTGTGTGTGTAACTTTTTGAAATGGGCTTCTTTCACCCAGTGTAATGTTGTTAAAATATAAGTAAGTCATATTCCTCAGTGGTTTATTCTTTTTTATTCCTTAGTAATAGTCCATTATATAGATGCTCGGCATTTATCCACTTAATCATTAAAAGCCGTTTAAAGATGATCATGAATAGAGAAGCTACAAGCTTTAACCCAGAAGGTTTTGGAGGAGTGTGAGTTACCAGTCTCTTGGAAAATCCCCGAGAGAGGGTTTGCTGGATCGTATGCTAACTGTATGGCAAATATTTAGAGATAACTGCTACTTCCTAGATTTGGCTGTAACATGTTACATTCGTAACAGTAATATAGTAATACATTGAGATTTCAACAAATTTTCTTCGTCTACCCTTTCTAGCATTTAGTAGAATGAAACTTCTCCTCCTCCTCCTCTCTTTTCAGCATTTTAACGTAGTATGTATATTCCATTTGTCACACAATGAACTTGATACTGAGTTGTATGTTACCAGCTTTATTGTGAATCTGGCTTACTTCCTGTGATGCTTATTCTTCGCTTTTAAATTAATTAGATTGAAAGATGCCTAGAAAATTGGCAAATCAGCATACTTCTTGGTGTGTCCATGAGAGTGGTTTCAGAGATAATTGGTGCTTCGGTCAGTGAACTGAGTGGGCAAGACACACCTTGAATATGGGTGGCACCATCCCAAAGGCTGGATATGGGAGCCTGGTTGGAACAAAAAAGTGGAAGAAGAGGAAATTTTCTTGCATATGCACACCAGACTCTGAGCAGGTGAACTTATTGGTGTGACTGTCACCCCTGGGCCCTGCATTCTTATTCCTCAGCCTTTAAATAGACAGTTGGGCCAGCCACTCGCCAAGGCTTCCAAGCCTGGAGCCTCGGACTGGTTGCTCTCATTCTGTGGTTTCTGTTCAGTTTGCTTGAGGGGGCAGCTGCTGGTTTCCTCACCTCTCCAGCCTGCAGAAAGTCATTTTGCACCCATTCAGTCTCCCAAAGTGTAAGCCAGTTGAATAAATTCCCTCTTAACTGGGTATAAAACACGTATATTCTATTGCTTCTCTTCCCCTGGAGGCGACCTTGACTGATGCAGTTTCTTTGCCTCAGTTTTTCTATGTGTCTAATGGAAATTAAAGTATTTTTTCTAGTCCCTATAGAATTATTTTGTACAGATGCCCTAAATATATATATATATATATATATATAATATATATAAACTTATGAAAAAGAATAATAAAGTGTCCACATGAACATTTCTTATTTTCAGATGATAATTTTAGAGTAACTGTCAACTCTTGTCTTGCAAGAGAATATCAATGATGGATATGTTTAAATGTGTCTAAAGAGGTCATGGAACCTTGTTGAGATGGGTGGGAAGAGTTTTAACATGACTTACCATATTTTAACAAGTTTTTATTCAATTCAGAATAAATGAATCTTGTTAACATGTTGCAGAATCTAGATTTAGAGGTGGCAGGTATAACTGTGAAGGATCTACAAGTTTCAGGAATTGGAAATCAGAATAAAATTTTATTTAAACAGTAAACAAGTGAGGAATTACATCTGATGAGATCAGAGCTAGCTCATATATTCATTTTGCCAATATTATTCCATTAGGTTTCAGAGATAAATATGTGCCCTCTTCTCTAAAAAAAATTAACTGTGCCTTGTCTCTTTTGTTCCAGGAGGAAAGGTTATAAATTAAGGGCTGAAGAATATAATAATCAGAAAGTCCACACATTTTTTTTTCATTTTGAGGTGATGATGAAGGGGAAAATCACAATACATAGTTTTCCCATGTTAATCTGAATAGCAAGTTCTAAAATGTAGAGGAAATAAGAGCATCACATGGAGTAGACTCTTCAAATGCTTACTTAAGGGTAAAATAGGAAAACTTAGTGTCTACACAACCAGTTCACTGAGTACAAGGTACTGTATATGGTGAATATTTTACTCCAGCTGTTTAAAGACCGAATTTCCTTTCTATTTCTGTAGTTTTCTCATTTACAGAGAAAATGTTATTAGAAGAAATTTGTTACATTCCATCCTAGGTCACAAAATTTACTGCCATTTCCACTTGGGCACCGTGGTTTTATCCAACTTACCATTTATCTTATTTCACAAATTTTCAAATTTTGTCAGAAATGATGGCCATTCTGGCTATGAAAATTCATCAATTTTGATCAAAATATTAGAATTTACTTTTTCCTTATCTTATCCATCCTGATGTCCTCCTGTGTTTTGGCTTAGCATAAAAATCTGTGTTACTTAGAACTTATTAACTCATGGCAGACACTGAATAGCATTTTAAAAGTAGAAATCATTGCCTGTAGTTGCTACATTTGCTGCTTGTATTTTGTAAGAAAACTTTCTGCTTTGGATTCTCCATATCACATCTTCTATTGAGCACCTCTGCTGTTTTGGATAAAGAAAAAAACCTGTATTTAGTGTTTAAGGTACAGTTTGAGGCATGGTTCTGCAGCTCATTGCCTACTAAATCTTGGTCTGATGCTGTTATTCCTTTAATCATAAATGATAATGTCAAAGTAATAAGTATCTACTACACTACTGTAAAGACAAAGTGGTATTAGGTATATTAACATAAATGCATGTAAAATGCAAGTGTTTTGTAAATGTGGAGATAATTATTAATATAATGATATTAAAGAAAAGTTAAGGAAGGAGGAGGGGGTGAAGGGAGGAGAGGGGAATGGGAAAAAAAGAAACTACAAGATATATCATGTACAAGTATAAATCCCCTATGATAAATCTTATCACTATGCACATTTAAAATGTACCATTAAAATAAAAAGAAAAAACAAACAAAAAACAAAAAACCCAAAAAGAAATGTCTATCTTGAGCCTGAGTTGCCCATTACATCATCCTCATCTGTACTTAGAGTCCGAACTAATATTTATATAAACCTTTGTTTTCTAGCATTTTTAAATGTTCCATAGTTGATAGAAGAGACCATTTTTTGAAGTTGTTTTAAATCTAGATTTTAGAGATTAAAGCTGGTGATAGAAAAGTTCAGTTCCTGAATGAGAGGATAGTTCTAAGGATAATTCTAGATACATGAAATGAGGAAATACATGTCACCATACGTTTATGTGATTGAGATGCTTCAAAAATCATACTTTGAGAACATCTATCAGGCATGGACTCAATATCCCCTACTTATTCTGCTTGGCGTGTGTGGGCAGTGGGTCGGACCAGCACTCGCCTGTTCTGGATGTGGTGTTTCTCCCTTTTTCCAAAATTGTCTGATCCAAACAGATTTTCAAATAGCCTCAAACTCATTAGATCTTCAAAACACCCTCTCTTTTATCCAATTTGTAATGGAGGCCAAATCTATGAAAAGTTAATATGTAATTAAATAAACAGTATTAGAAGGAATGAAAGTTCAGAGTTGTAGTTTTAAAATTTCTTAGCACAACACGTCAAGTAATCAGAAAAAGTGATACAATCAGGAGATCAGGAAACTAGAAAGCAAATGTTGCCTAGAGCATTTTTCCTGAGCAATATGAGCTCGGCCTGGGCAAGAGCCTATGACGCTAACCTAAAAACAATCCATGCATTTGTAATGAACAGAGAGGAGAAAATAATAAACATGCAAATGAACTTCTACTTTTTACAAATACATTTTTTAGTAGAAAAATGGAGCAAATATGAACAGAAAGACAAAAGCAAATTTTAATATTCTCTAGGATACAATAAGAAAATTTAAAAACTATACATCATAGTCTCAGCATATTGACTGAAAATACACTGTTGAGGTACCAAATATTTCATTGCAATAAGATATCAGTTATTTGATCCATAATATAAATCACAGAAATTTAAAATAATCTCCTCCATGAAAATTGGAAAAAAAAATCTAAGAAAACATATAAAAGAACAATGAGTATTTTTACTTTGTAAAACTGATCCAACCTTACAAACTTTAACCCATATAAAGCAAGTTCAATAAACAAAGTACTTACAGCGTGGAAAATATACCTCCTTGTCAAAGTTATGGAACATTGAAAGTATCACTGGCAGTCAAAAAATATATTTTTGACATGTTATTATTCACTAATCAAAACAAGCATTTTTATAAAATGATGGTTTTAAAAATAGATGCAGTAGGGGGAGTCACTTCAGCAAAATGTCAGACTTGGAAGCTACAAACTGTCTAAGACAGAAACACACACACACATACACAATCTATATGAACTAACTTTTTAAGACATTTGAAAAAGCGTTACACCAACAAGCAAATGCCAAGTCAAGATAAAACACTTTTCAAAGTGAACACGAAGCTCGGTAATGTTTTCCTCACCCTGTCCTACTGTCCCACAGAGTAGTAATTTTTGTCCTCAGCAGTAGTAGCTAGCTCCCATCTTTCCCTGTTGAATAGGAGGAAGCAGAAACGATCTTATTTGCAAGTAACCATGACAGTCTACTCTAACCAGGCTGGAAGCTAGACTAAAAGAGGTATTTGTCTCTGCTTTGTGCAGTCCCTACAAAAACAGGAGAAAGAGCAGGCGCTGTTCTGGTATACAGATAGAAGGGGCCAATGGTACTGTCTAGTTGAGAACATAGAATAGGAATCTAAGTCCTAGGGGACTCACTTTGAGAAATTTGGACATTCAAAAGCAGCCACATAATTTAGGTGATGTGAAAGATATGAAATAGGCTGGGGGCACATGGTCAACAAAATTCTAAAAAGACCTTAATCTCTCACCTCAGGGTGATCCTTAGGCTTAGATAAACATTTGTTAAGGAGTTGAGGCAGATCCCAGTACAAGGTTATTCTACAAAGAAAGAAAATGCTTTGCCGTTTTTAACTCCAAGCACTCAAAGAAATCTCTCTCCAAACATCATTGAATGTGAGCTAAAAGAACAGAGACCACAGAGACCACACTCAGCAAGTAATAATATTTGCTTTAGAAAAGATTTTGAAAAGTCTCAAAACGAAAGGAATATTACAACTTGAAACACAAAGAATAAAAAACACCAAGGAAGGGGTTTTCCAAAGTCATTACACTATAGAAGTTAAATGTACAATCTGGCAGAATTCATAAAACATATAAAACCAGGAAATATGAACAATAAAAAGGAAAGAAATAAATTCACAGACATTATGCCTTAATATATCTACATATCTGAGTTAAAGAACAATATTTAAAATCATTTGTTCTAAATATTCGGTAAGATATAAAACATGGACAAAACAGCTGAAGAGAATAATACACAGTATAACCAAGATAAGAGTATAACGAAGAGTAGCTATAGAAAGAAACCAAAAAGACACTATTGAGCTGAAAACTATAATAACTATTTTGTAATATTCACCAGAGGACTTACAAAAGATTTAAGAGGACTGAAAAAAGAATTAGTAAACTTGAAGAAAGGAAGATTGAAATTAAGGAGCATGAAGAGCAACAAAAATACAGACTGAAAAATATGAAAGAATCCTAAGTCACTTGGCTCATTGGTGAATATCAGAAAACATTTAAAAGAGTGAAGTATACACACCCAATGGACTATTCCATCATAAGGAAGGATAACTTTGAGTCATTTATAGGAAAATCGATGCACCTTAAGACTGTAATGCTAAATGAAAGAAGTCAGACACAAAAGATTGAATATCACATGGTTCCTCCTATATGATGAACCCAAAATATAAATAATATTCCAAGCAGAATAATAGGTAATAAGAAACAGAGAGACAGACTTTGTGGAGATGGAAGGGGTTCTGAGGATGGGGGAAGATGGGAGAGCAGGGAGGGGAAAGAGGAGTAAAATGAGTAAGGCAAGATATATAAGTACCAATTCCCAAGATGAATGTAATTATTATGCATCACAAGCATATACTAATTTCAAAAAGAAACTAAAGAAACATA
>PVJO010031484.1:0-14266 GCA_004026905.1 Hystrix cristata
ATTTTGAGTATGTAAAGAAGGAATAAAAAAATTAGATCCCACACAAATAAAAGATCCAACCAAAAAATAGGCAAGTGAAATGAATAAATATTTCACAGAAGAGGAAGCACAAATAGCCGTTAAATACATGAAGATAGGTTCAACATCACTGTCCATTACAGAAATACAAATTGAAACAACACTGAAATTCCATCTCACCCCAGAAAGAATGGCCATCACCAAAAAATCAAATAATAGCAAATCCTGGCAAGGCTGCAGGGAAAAAAGGAATTTTTCCACATTCCTGGTGTGAATGTAAACTACTAGAACCACTGTGACAATCAGTGTAGAGATTCTTCAAAAAACTAAAACTAGGGGTTCATTTCTTTGAGCAATCATACTCTGCCTTTGAGTGCATCCTATATCTACGTCTAATAAATCCTTCTTATGTCTCTTTAAAAAAAATTTTTTTTTGTCTCTTTAAAAAGCAAACTAAAACTAGAGATTCTACTTGACCTAACTATCCTTCTTCTAAGTACCTTCCTGAAAGATTTAAAGATATCACATTACAGTGATACCTGCATACCCCTGTTTATATTGGCTATGGACAAGAGCTAAATCTTGGAAGCAGCCAATACGTCCAGCAACAGATGAATGGAAAATGAAAATATGGCATTTATGCACAATGTAGTACTACTTTGCCATAAAGAAAAATAAACTTGAATTACCTGTAGGAAAATGAACACATCCTGAGACCATAATATTAAGTGAAATAAATCAGACACACAAGATTAAATATTGCATGGTTTGTCCTATATGAGAAACCCAAACTATAATTAGAGTGCAAAATAAGCGATAGATGACAGGAAGTAGGGAGATAGATCTTTCTCAAATGGAAAGGAGATCAAGAGATGGAGGGCAGTGGAGAAAGGGGAGGGAAGAGGAATGAAAAAGGAATATTATGTACGTGTACCAACTCCACACAAGGAATATAAATATTACGTACGTCAAACATGTGCCAATAAAAAACAAGAGTTGGTGTAATGATTACAATAATCTATCTAGACATGGGAAGGTAGATATATAAACCAAGAAGGAACATAGTCTTAATACTTCAACATTAACAAAGCTAGTCAACTCATCTTCTGATATCTCTGGTTTTCTGGCGAATTCATGGAAATCTAATTATCTTACAGGCTTTTTCTGGAAATTGGTGAGTTGAGATACTCAGGAATGTGTGAATCAGGTTAACTCATATCACCACATATTGTTAGGCGTGGGACCAGCACATGGCAGGGACACTGAGAATATTTTTCATCAAAGGAATACAGTTCCCACAAGAGGGCATCAGTGTTTGGGTGTGTGTGTGTGTGTGTGTGTGTGTGTGTGTGTGTGTGTGTCTTTTCTTTTCCTTTTCTTTTGAGAAACACAACAGAACTTTTGTGACGATGGCAGAATCCTATTATTCTATATGTAGAAGCCAAATTTTAAAACACATTCCATTATCAAATTCATAATCAAAGATGTCATACAAAGTGTATTCCTCCCTCCATCTCTCCCTCCCTAATGGCCTTCCTCCTCCCACTCCTCCCCTCCCCTCCCCCTTTCTGTTTTCTTTGGATCTAAAGGTGCAATTGACACAAAATTAAGTCAGTCCTCCAAAGGTTTAAAAGAAATGTTTCAGGATTGACTTAAGTGTATGTTTTCAAAATATTTACAAGAGTATTAAAAGAGAGTGTATTCACAGCGTACAAGTGGACTGAATTTTATTCTCAAAAGAGATAAGAGCACAAGAAAATGAGCACCAGAGACTAAAAGTTGCTGAAAAATAAATGTCATAATGACTCAAGCTCCTCTTTGAGTAGAAAACAATTCTACCCTTTGAGTAGAATTAATAGTGTTGGCTATCATGTAGCTCTTTTGAATTCACAAATTGCCTCCACATTCACTTTTGTGGGAAAGTTATTCTGACTATGAGGCCAGATAGGCAGAAATGTTCATCTCGTTTCACACACAGAACAGGGCGCCACTGGGACACAAGAACCCAGATTGCCTGTACAGAGCCGTGTGCCTGAATCGGCTTTGGGCTCTTCCAGGTGTAATTTTCTGTCCTCCCAGAGGCTCAGGTGTCCTGATCTTGTTCTGCCCTTTGTCAGTGCTTAGCTCCCTGTTCTGAAGACCTTCTGGGCTTGGCCATTCCGTGCTGGGATTTCCTTGCAGTCCGTGTAGGCTAACTATGTCCAAACCCTTTGCGTACTGGTCGTAGTGTTTTGTTGGCTGCTATCAAACCTATGTCGCCTCTCAAACCTATGTTGAATTTTAGTTGCAGCTGTGATGGTAGTGGGAGGTGGGACCTTTAAGAAGTGCTTGGCTAATGTTATGATCAGAGGACTGGGTTCATTGTCTTAGGCATGGATCTCTTTCTTGGCCCTTCTACCATGTGATCACTTCTACCAGGTGACACACAAAAGAAAGCCCTTGCCAGATCCTGGCACCTTGATCCTGAATTACCAAGAACCATGATCCAGTGAATTTATTGTAGCTACTCAAGTTGTGCCTTCTGTGATAGGAACACAAAATGAATCAGAGCAGCATGTATCCCTATTTGAAACAGCTGAGCGAATCTGAGTAGAATTACAATTGCTGACTCAGAGAGAAGATGCAGAGTTTTGAGTTGTCTGGTATCCATACTGAATGGGGTGTAGTACAACATTCTTTGTCAATGCCACCACCCCTAAATCCTGCTGGTCTTAAGGATTTGTGAGTGAGCATGTTTGTATAGGGGCCACAGGGAAGAACAGAGCATGCAGATATGGGACCTGTACTCACCTGTACTTTTAATGGATAGAAACTGGCGTTTGTTTCAGTGATTGGACCTGTGCAGTCACCCTGGGGCAGGGTTTTACTCCCACACAGGTTCTCTCAGTATGAATCTCTAGGAAAGCAAAAGCATCTTTCACCTCATTTTGCTGGGTATCAGAGCAAGAGAGAAGAGCTCCTTTTTTATTGTACTCCTGTAAATAAAGATAACTTGAGAGGTCACTGAAAAGATGGAAACAATCACCTTAGGGTAGGAGATACTGGAGAATCTATATCCTGTCCTGTTCTTTGGTTAGGGGAAATGGAGACTAAAATAGTTCAAAATTAGTCACACATTGTCCCTCTACCCCCCCAAACGACTAGTTTTATTTCAGATTCAAAATAAGATCAGATCATTCAGCTTCAGTACGTTCTTATTTCCACTGGCATTTAAAGAAATAATGGCTGATGCTTTCTCAAGTTGGGTGAAACACACACTTTCAGACTCAAAAATCTCAGTAAACATTGACCAGGAGAAATATATTTACAGTGCAGGTGTCAAAGTGCAGGTGTGTACATATTCCTGAGGAGGAGAAAGAAAAGAAGGTAACTTTTAAAGGAGGATTTCTGTTGGGACATTTTATAAAACTTAAAGAATACTAAGAAGTGACCAAATGGGGCCCTCTATTCAAAAGTCATTTGGGATGAACTATTTAGCCACATCCATTCTTTGACTGGTGTGACCAGGGCTCCTTTCCTGGGCTCTGCACTTCGGAGGGACCCACTTTACCTTCCTCGTTGGAGTCACCTCCCTGTGTCCTGAGGCAGGGGTGGCCAGAGGGACCCACTTCGAGCTGCTCCTTCTAGACCATAATTTCAGTATCTGGGTTGCCTGAGTTTCCTAAATGAGTGGCCTCACACCCATGTCCAGAGACTGTGGGGCCTCTTGCCTGTGTGTGTTCACTGGAGGGTGGACCAAAGGACCACTGATGACCAAAGTGTCGGGGTGGAGTGTGGGCAGAACTTGCTTGCGTGGACTGAAGTGCTGATATATGAGCACGAGCTAAGGACCCCCATTTGTGTCCCTTCTCTAAGTCACACAAATGCTAGAGACAGAGGTGCCTGGAGTGTATTTGCTATAATCTGAGAAGAGAAGAGGGAAGTCATGGAAGTGCTCAGCAACTTGCTTAAAGTCATAATACGTTGTAGATGTGAATTTCGCGTACATTGCTAACATCAAACTTTGGGATTTAAAAATAATTTTTCTGGTAGGATCTGTAGAAAAATGACTTTTTGTGTATATTCATCCTTCTAATCTTTCATTTAGTAATTGTGGTCTGTTTGAAGGAGCAAAGAGGTACGTAAGCACATGCATTGTGTAAGGCACAGTGGTGGCCGCTGCTAACATTGCAGTTGTCTTGTGCCCTCCAGCTGTCTCTGCAGTACAAACCTTGTTGCTGCATCTGCTGGCTGTGGCATCAGCACACAGCCTCCAGGTGTTAGCCCTTCAGGGATTGCCTCAGCTGTCACAAGGCCCCTCACACAAATGCAAGCCCTTTCCCAGGGGGGTTCACATCCTGTGCCTGCTACATGCAGGGCACCATCTCTTAGGTGTCTCAGCCTAATGACAGTGTTGAATGTGATGCAGAACTATAGCATAGGTTGAGACTCATTTGGTTTTCATTAGAGCTCACTGTTTTCCACCGCCTAATCCCATTTCTTTCCTTTTTCCTCCATAGATCTTTATACAGGTTGCATTCTTTAATAAACATCTTGCATCCTAAACTATATTTCAGAGTCCACTTTCTCAAGAAACCAATGCCAGTGATGGTTCTTGCATAAGAAAGAGATTAAGTAATCTGTGTTCCCTATACCCTAGTGAGGGAAGTGAGGCATAAATACCAGTTAAGACGGTGTCAGTTAAATGTCACAAGAAGTGGAGGATATGGAAATTCAGATCATTCCATGTAGGATAATTAATATGTAGAGATGCTAGTTGCATCTTCCACGCTCATATAACTCCTTTTAGAGTCACATCTCTTCCCATTGCTCTAAGGAGTAGGCAAAGGTGCCATGTAACCTGTTCCACAGTTGATGAGTATGAGTCCAGTAGTAGTCATCAGACACAGGAGGCGTCAACTCATTGGCTTAGCCTGGCTAATTTTAACTCCTCTCTTTAGGGACTTTGGAAATTCAGCCACAGAGAGAATGTATTCAGTTCCCATTGAATCCTGGAATTGATGGAACAGATAAACCATCAGACAGACACAAAATACAGAGAGCCAGTATAGAAAAAAGCAAGAGTAATGACACAAATATGGAGAGAGAAGTGTAAAAATGGAGACTTGGCGCTCCAGAGATAAAGTGATTTTCAATCTGGATTTTCTGGTTCTTCTCTGGTCTCACACGAGATCTGCTGCATTTGATACTTACAGTTGCATAGGTTAGCCCTGTATTTTTATCCAAAAATTATCTCTTCTGGCTAATATGATCTATTTCGTGTAATCATACTGGACTAAGACAATCATAATGGGGAGAGATCTGAAAAGAGAATTGCTGGAAACATGAGATTTCAGTAGGGGAAGATCAAGGGATCCTGGAGCTCAGGGCAAGAGAGCATTACACACAGAGGTGCTGAAACACATATTAGTTGGAGATATTTGAAGGATGATGAATAGGCCCGTTTGGCCAAGATGGGGTGGGGGACATACAGCAAAATAACAGGATACATGTTTGCAAGACCAGTGGGAAAATTCTGATTCATTGATGGAGCTGGGCAGGATTAAAGAGTATTCTTTCTTTTTAGAAATTCCCGGAGGCCCTAGAAAATGTGAAATAAAGGTAGAAAGCAGTAAAGTTTGGCTATTGGAGGAAAAAAGAAAATAAAAATAGAGCAGCAGTGTGTTACTTGTGGCAGGTTCGTAAGAGGAGATTAATAAAAATGGGCGCAGAAATAAAAAGAATCAATAGGAAGTAGCAGGAAATTCTGGCTTCTTGCTGAATGATATGGAACGGTTGAAGTAGCATCTTAGGCACAACATGACATCTGCCACGTAGGGCTGGAGAAGCTGTGCACTGAACAATGCCAGTCTTTCCTCCTCAAAGACTTCCGTGTGCACGGTGGCTCGGAGTTCATGCACTATTGGTGGCTGCGTTCATAAGGCATAACTCTGTGTATCAACTCACGGGCTTTCTATTAAAAAAATCACAAAAATCTCATTCATTCTGGTTTTGAAACAGAGACTTTATCGGCTTATTTAATTAGAAGAGTGGAGAGGTATGCAGGTTTTAATGGGTTTGGTCACAGTTCCCACAATTGGGGCTCTGACTCCACAGCTCCTCGAATCTTTCACCAACTATAGAAATGATCCCTGAAAGTATAGCTTTTCCTCGAATCTTTCAAAGCAGCATTTCTGTGTGTTAACTTTATCTCTGGATAGTTCCTTCCATGATGACCCAATTGGACTTGGTATGCTCAGAGTTTTGGAAAATTACTCGTTAAAGGGATAGAAGCTTCTTCAGTGGTTTCCCCAACTTGATTAAATATCTCCTCACTTCTTTTGGACCTAAATTAATTCCTTTCAATCCAGTCATTGTACAGGAGAATATTTAACAACTCTCTCTCTCTTAAAAAAGGAACAAGAGAAAGAATGCAAGTCCTAGCTGTAGCGTATGATTTTTATAGCAATTATACCTTCAACTGGCTGATTACCAACATGACGTCACTGTACCTGGGAAGAAGAGAGGCCCATAGTCGACTCTGAAGCCCAGGGGAGCTGGCACCAGCATCCTGCTGTGTCTATCTTTGAACCATTTGTTTGACTTGTTCAATAAGCTATGATTTAGGACAATCAAGGGTGGCCTGTGAAGTCACTGGGGCCAATTCCATCTTTCTACATGTAAGGTGAGGGTGGAGAAAAAGATAATGGTAAGAAAACTGTCAAGAGTTTAGTACTGCTGAAGTTAATGAAGGAATATGGAAAATAAGGCAACCTGTTGAGAGAAGAAGACACATATTGGTTGGGGAGTGAAAAAGGAGTCAGAGATAATGAGTAGGTAGTATACTGCAGACCAGAGAAAAATATGAAGAGGAGTTGAGTGGGGAATAATGGCAAATTTACTGAAGTATTTATCCTTGGATTAAAAGTTCTGTACAGTTTGACTCTATTTTTCATGACTATTTGGGAGGCAGTATTGTGTCATGGTGAATAGTCCCATGATCTTGGGCAGTTATGGAAGGTGTTCTGAACCTCTGTTCTCCTTAGAACTTTATAGGGTGATGTGAAGATTAATGCAGCCTGAGAGAGTATGTAGGAAATCATGGCTAACGATGTGGTCTCTCTCTGGGGCTGTGCTGCCTGCCCTGAATCCCAGTTCTACCAGTTACTCTCCGTGGGACTGTGGACGAGTTCACCAAACTAACCTGTGGCCCAGTTTTTATATTTGTACAGTGGAGAACATAATAATACCTATTTTATAAGGTCGATAGAGACATTAAATGAGTTAAAACAACATTCTAAAGCATATATAGAAATAATAGCTACTTACATAAATGTTATGTAAAGTATTTAGCAGAGTGTCAGGCACATAAGAACTATCAGATTAACATTAGCTACATTTACTGTTTTGGCCATCTGCTACTGCCTCACCCAGATTTATACTCTAGCCAATGCTTACATTTCTTACATTTTGCTAGAGAAATACTTCTAAAACTGAGCAAGAAACACAGACAACACACTTACATATTGCTTATGTCTCTGAATTCTCAAACTCTATGTTCGTTTGTAGCTCCTATGCCAACCACATTTTCTATTGAGTATTTCTGTTTCCTGTGGGCTTTCCTCATTTACTCACATTCTTGAGGTGAGAATGGGGTTTGGGTCATCTTTGTCACCAAGTTGCTCAGCACAGTGCCCTCATCACTGCAGGCAGGGAATAAATCATACTGAACAGAATGTGTCATCTCGAACTATGGATAGTGGAGAAAAGCGTGTTGATTGTATCGATTTCCATGCATTGGACTCATCTTATTGTAAGATAACGTGTCTACAGGCTGTGGATTCTGGATTTCCTAATGCTGCCATTGGGAAGGAAACAATGAGTTAGGTAATGAGCAGTCTTCTAGCAAGAAATATATTCATCCCAGGCATTCCATATGAGTATGCAATAGCGAAGGGAGGAACTAACAAATGGCAGGATTAAGGAAACTGTATTAGTCAGTAGTTTGTAGAGTCACTGGTTCGTAAGAGAGCAGATTTAATACAGGACATTTACAAGTTATAACATTCACCCACAAGCCAAATGGAGGAGAGTGCAAAAATGTCTGTCTGCATCCCAGAGACCAGAAAAATCCAGTCAAGGGATGAGAGCCATGTAATGCTGAGTAAGTCCTTGTCTTCACTAAAAGGCTGACGAATCTGTACTGGACCCAGGATATGATGCTCAAGGCAGCGATGAAGATGAGAGTTTCCCTGAAGAGAACAGCAGCCATCCCAAGTGACAGCAAGGACCCAAGCTCCTCCGACAAGAACAACCAAGTTCCCTTCGAGAGAACAAGCTGCAATAAAGCCTCTCTCGGGGAATCAGCAGCCTGCTACCCTCCCCTCACATTCTCCCTTATCTGTTTGTCAGTAATCCTCAGGTGGATCTTCTACGCCAGAACCACGCTGACTCAGTTTAGCTGGCCATTCCTGCTCAAGCTGACCATAATCAATCCACCACAATAACCAAGAAAGGATGATAGGGCAACCAGAGACTAAAAATAGTGGGACACTCTTACCTCTTTAGGGCTAGAGGGACAAAGGGAGAACATGGTGCTGTGAGAGTCCAGAGAGGTTGGAGCCTGGGAGGAGGAGCCACAGGCTTGGAGCTGTAGTCACAGAGACACCCAGAATCTCTAAGAAATACAGATCTATAGTTGGGAAGGAGAAGAGGAAAGAAACGTCCTGAGCTCGCCGCTCTCATCCTCAGATCTGCTGTCAGGGACACCCACTGCTTCACTTGACGGAGGAACTTGCCATCGAGAAGGACTGAGGGACTCAGTTTTCAGAGGTCAACTTCCTGGAGCGTGGGACAGGACAGAGAAGAGAATAAATGAAATGAATTTTAAAAATGCATTTTATATAATACAGTGTATTCAACGCAGTATTATTTTCACAGGTCAGCAATGTAAAAATGACAATGATAATTTGCATTTGCAGTGAGACCAGAATCGAGGAAAGAATTGAGTTCGTGAATGGAGGTGCTGCCATACTGTCTTCGAATCTACTATTTATTTTAATTAGCAGTTCATCTCAATTTGGACTGTCTGCAATCCTGAAGACTCAATAGCAATATATAGCAGTGGCTATCACATTGGAGCATAAATCTGTGATTTTCTATCAGTATCAGTGAATTTAAAAGCTAAAATAAAAATTTCCTAGTAATTGGCAGTATAATAGAATGACACTCTGGTGAGGAATAACCATGTGAGGATATGCCATCGAAGGCTTCAGGAGGTCCAAACCCATGTTCTGGGATTTAGAATATTTATTAACAGAGCTGAGGAATAACAAAGATTCCCTTTCTCCTAAAAATGGATGCTCTTTATCAAGCAGAACAAAAGGAACCAATTTCCATTTGGTAAGATAACTCAGCCTGCAGATGGTACACAGACCTGTCGACTTCAAGGACTCGTCATAACTGAAAGTGAAATGTAAGTCAGTGATAAACACACATGTCAAAACTGTGTGCTTGTGGTAGTGATCTGCTTCCAATGCCTCATGGATGCATTCAGTGTGTAAAGAATGAGTCTCTCTGTCATTACCGGTTAATGTCACTATTTTATTCCGAACTTTTCTGTATGGTGGTAAAGCTGGGCAGTATTCTTTGTGGAACTTCAGATGACTAAGATTGCTTTTTCCATAAGCATAGAGTTTGCTTTTATTTCTCAATTCTTTTAAAATTTCCATTTTGTGACCATGAGGCCAATATCCTTGCAACCTGAGACAGCTGATGGCTTATTTTGGTTTTCTCCATCAAGTGGCTTTGCACAATAAAATTTGAAACTGTGTTTTTAGCTTCTCCTGGAATAATTCTCAGCAAGGAATATTTCTATTACCTCTGAGCCTCCCCTACTTTATCTTCTTGAAAAAGGTGAAAATGTGTACAACCAAATGTGCAATTTTCTGAAGTTACAATATAATGTTGCTGTACTGCTTTTAAATAATTATAAGTATCCCTGAAACCTTTTCATTTTGGGAAATAAAATCACACAAAATCCAATTCTCTCTATAGTAATTAATAATAGGATTGAGATGCTCAACAAGCAATCGTTACAACCTGTTGACTTTGTGGTGTACTTCCAGCAGGCAAATATGAGCATATGTTAGATTATATTTAAAAACAATAAAACCAAGCCAATTTAAAGCTTTTCTGACATTCTCTCCCACCTATAATATTTTATCTTTCTTGAAACACTGAGCATAATATTGACCTACTTCTGAAAGAGCTGTGAAGCGCTCGACTTCCATGCTTTTCTGCTTCTTCTTTGAAAAGGCCAGGCAGGTGAGAAGGACTCTCTTCCAGAAGCATGGATGTGCCTATGTGAAAATTCTAAGGTTTCCACAACAAAGTCTATGACTTCGTGTTAGCACTCTGAAAAGTATTCACACTCTTAATGACTTGATGAAGCGTCCTCAGAGTAAACTCTGGGATAGAGATGAATGGCCCCAGTTTATTCAAAGGCCAAATATTTTCTAGACATTAGTTTGGATGGAAACTTGTGTCTTTCCCTTGGCAATAATTTCCTTGTGAGATATACTGGCAACAGACAACTTGCACATAGACTATTCAGAAATTTTATCTGAAGGTCAGTTGTTTGGAATGCATAATAGTTTATTTCCAAGAACATAATATTATCAATAGCAGTTAGGGATCCAGGCTACCCCCCCCAATTTTTAATTAACCTTAAGTGTGGTTGAAATATATAATGAAGAACAGTAGAAATCATAAGGGGCACTCTCTCTAGGATGTTGTAGAAGTTTTATCTCACTTTGTGATGATGGGTGGTTTCTGAGATAGACTGTGTCTGAATTCTACTGTTAGGTTTATATTCAAAGAAGTTGAAATAAGTATGTTAAAGAGATGCTTGCACTTCCATGTTTACTGCAGCATTATGCACAATAGCTAAGATATGAAAACAAACCAAGTATATATCAACCGACGACAGATAAAGGAAATGTGGTACATATACTATTTAGCCATAGAAAACAATGAAATCCTATCATTTGCAATAACATAGATGAACCTGCAGGACATTATGTTGAATGAGAAAAAACAAACAGGTACAGAAAGACAAGTAATATATGATCTTTTATGTGGAATAAAGGACCCCTGATCTCATAGAAGTAGAAGGTAGAATAATGGTTGCTTGATATTGGGGACAGGAAGAAATAGAGGGGGATGGAACAGATGAGCAACGTTATATAGGACACAAGTAGATGAGAAATATATATTCTGGTGTTCTGTAGCACAGAATGGTGACTATAATTTAACAAAATGCATTGTATATTTCAAAATTACTAGAAGAGAGGATTTTGAATATTCTCATCACAAAAAAATGCTACATGTTTGTGGGAGTGGGCATACTAATTACCCTGAGTTGATCATTACACAATGTATACACATATTAAAACATCATATAGTATCCCATTTTTGTGTATAATTATTTTTATCAACTAAAATTTTTTAAAAAATATATCCAGGCTTGGAGACATGTGTCTTGTATCACTGTTGATCTGTTTCCTCATCCACAAGAGGAGGGTGATTTTAAGTTGTATTTCATAGAGTTGTCATGTAAGAATTTAAACACACTCATGAACATCCACTAGGACAGTTCCCAAACCCAGCAACTACCATAAGAATATTTGGAAAGTTAAAGAAAGATTTTGAAAGAATCAGGCAATTTAAATCAAGTGATTGCACTACCTTTTTGGATGTCATTTAGATAGTTTTGTTTATGAAGACTTTTTTTTATGCTTTATGAAATAGTAAGGATAGTACAGTTCAAAAATAGTTCTTATATCTACCATTACAAAAGCAGCAAAATGTAAACAGTAAATGCAAAGTATTTTATAATTTATTATAATATGTTTTGATGGGGAAGAAAATGGCAAGATTCTCAGTGGATTTTAAATTCTCAGAAAGTTTAAATCACATTGCCCAAGATAATGCACTAAGGGCCAGAAGTCCTTCCTTGCAAAGGAAGTGGAATTATGAAATGGATCATTTGGCAAGAGTGGCAATACTTTGGAAAAGAATGTTTAAAAATAGGGTGAAAGTTATATGCAAAGGGATTACACACACACACAAACACAAGGATAAAATAAACACGGGAAGGTCATGTTATGAAAAGATTTTAAGAAGGTGGTGGCATAAAGATTGATAGATATAATAGAATGTGAAATACACATGTTGGTAAAATTTCATGTAGAGTTTAGACAAATTAGGAAAGACAACCTTGGAGATTCACGTGCTAAAGTGTATGAGAATTATGTACTCATGATATTATATTAATAAAAATAGAGTACATAATATTCAAAGTAGAGGGGGAGAAGAACCTGGATACTAGATTAGAAACCCCTCAGAGATTGTTGTTCAGGGATCATTGGGATAGTAGAAATGCACACAGTTCTAAAAATCTAGGAGAACAGAATCAAGAGGGGAACACACAAGCTAGGGGAATATTACGTGCAGCAGCAGGACCCACAGTACAGACCAAGATCACACCCAAGTGGAATTAGCAAACGATAAAGATAGGTAAGTAGCAGAGGGAAAGGCATTTGATATGAGTGAATGGTGACCTCACAGCATTGTGGGACAAGATAGGGTTGACTGAGCTCAATCAGATGCATGGGGCTGGGGGCATCTGGCAGGTGGGTGAAATGTGTAGGGTCCCACAGAGCCCATCAATGGTAAGGATAATCAGATAGTTACATGGTTGGTTAGGGAAGTCTGGTAGCGAGGTTCTCGATGCTGAACTGGAATTTACCAAATGGATTCCCCCTCCTCCCCCACCATGGGACGCTAGCAAGAGCATGGTAGAGGCTCCATCTTCGGAGGACAGAATATTGATTAGAACACAATTCATGAGAGAACCCGTTACTGCTCTGGTTGGTCTTATCAGCTACCAGGCTCCCAGAGGAATCTAAGTCCTGGGGAAAGCACAGAATATAAAATGCTAGAAAACAGAGACTCTGCATTTTTAATTAAAGCATCTTTGGTGAAACAAAAAACTTTTTCTTGAGGGATAGGATAGGGCCAGTACTAAAAGCAGGGAAAGTTGGGGACAAATAGCCTAAATAGAAGATTAATGAAATAATCAATGGGGAGAAGAAAATGGGAAAGAAAAGAAAGAAAATCAATATTTATTCAAGTGTGGCATTTGGAATAGAAGCCAGCATCTGTAGAAGAAAGGAATTTTACAGTGTTGGAAAATTTATACATTTGATATGGTAAAATCCACTTTAGATACTTTATTTATCTGGGATCCAGAGTATACTTCTTAATAGTTAAATCCAGTCCTTCCAACTCTCAAACTTAAAAAAATGGAATTTAAATATTTCTAAAAATCTATTATTTCATCTCTTACTTAAACCAAGTCTACTTAACTATTGGCAAAGATTCAGGGTTAGTAATATAAGCATCTAGGACTTCACTGTAGAATTACACACTGTGTTTGCTCTGCAGCTCTTCAATTTTCTCCCTTGGTGTTGGACTAGTGCCTGTCATTTCTGTGGTCATGGTGCCTCATCATACAGATCTGTTTCTTTCCATTTTCTCTTAAATTTAATTGTTTGTTATTCCACAAAAGGTTGGATTTAGTCCGGATTAAAATCAATTTAAAGAAGGAGGAGAAATTCAGTGGCTCACATGAACAAACCCAGAGGAGAGGCGGAAATCACTGGAACAAAGTACTTAGGAGCCATCAGGAAACCGTTTCACTTCTCTGCCTCCCTCTGTCTATAGCTACCTTGTTACAATGGAACAGAGCTACCAGGCTTCCAAGCTGTCCATATTTAGCACCCTCGTGTCTCTTCCAATTAGGAAAATATCCCAGGAAGATCTCTGGTTGGCTAAGCTTGAAGTATACATTCATTCCTTCGGTGAATGACTTGTCTTAGTTCACTTGTGTATTAGTCTGTTTTCCATTGCTGCAACAAAATATCTCAGGGTGGGTAATATATAAAGAAAAGAAATGTATTGAGTTCACAGTTTTAAAGATTGAAGTTCTAAACAGCCTAATGCCACCTCTGGAAAGGACCTCATGGCAGATGGTATCATAATAGCAGGAATGTATTCAGGAGGGAGAGATTACTTGATGATACCAGAGGAGCAAGAGCTGGAGCAAGAGCTGGAGCAAGAGCTGGAGAGAGAGAGAGAGAGAGAGAGAGAGAGAGAGAGAGAGAGAGAGAGAGAGAGAGAGAGAGAGAGGGAGAGAGAGAGGGAG
>PVJO010031485.1:0-14267 GCA_004026905.1 Hystrix cristata
GGCCTTCTCACTGAGCTACAATCCCAAAAAAACCCCCAACTTTTAATTTTGAGATAGGTTCTTGCTAAATTGCCCAGGCCTAGCTTGAACTTGCAATTCTCAGCCTCTCAGAGTGCTGGGATTACAGATATGCACCACCATGCCTGGCTTATCATGATGCTTTAAATAACTTTGTCCTTAACAATGGTAATTTAAAAAAATTTCTGTAGATAAGCAAAAAGAATCCTTCTGAATGCCACCATTCAGAACCATTTATAAAGTTATCTGGAAGACTTGTTCTTTCTACATGGATTCACATGTTCAAAATAGAAAAATTAGCTCAGGGACCAATGTTTTGTAGCCTGATTTTTTTCACACAACAAACTGTAGATGTGTCAACGTGTTAGGTCAGTGTACAATGATGACACTTTTAGGAAAGTGGCGATGGGTTCCTGAACACACATCACCTGCTTTGTATGATACACATTTCCAACATAGTGGGTACATCCCAGCCAGGGTGGATGGAGGAACAGCATAGACCCTCCTACCCTCCAGCAAAGAGAGTCCCCTTTTGGGTTTCCCACAGCCATCAATTTTGCTCACTCTGGAGCCATGGAAAGTGGGCCTGGTTTCTTGGCAGCTGTGCCCCCAATTCCCAGCCCAGCCCGCCCCTGTCCCCTTTCCTTACTCTGGCCAGAGGCAGGGTGCGGCTCTCGGAGAAGCCTGCGCAGCACAAGGTGGACCACGAGGTTGGTCTCATCTGCATTCTTCCCCAGCATCTTCATTAACTGCTCCAGATTCCTCCGGATGTGCTCCTGCAGGAATGCCATTGGGGCCCCAACTGGAGGCTTAATGATGTTCCCCAGAGCCTGCAAGACAATGAAACAGTGTCCAGGGAGATCTCATGTGTAGACGGGGAGGTGAGCTCAGGAGAGGCCTCAGGACTGCACCAGTCCTGAGTTGGGGCGTAGCTTCTAAGGAGAAGCCATGGAGTGATCCATCCACAACACAAACAGCAGGGGTAAAAAGGGGAAGGTGAGGGGAAGGAGCAGCTGCTGTAGGCTTTGAGGTTACCCGAGTTCCATCCTCTGCTTCGCGAGAATGTGGAGGAAATGCAGTGCACTCCTGTTTCTTTCCCTACAGCTGCGAAGAGGTTGGGGACATAGGCCCCACCAGCCTCTCCACGCCCAGGGTAGACCAAGGATATGATGCTGTGCCCTCCAAGTGGATTTTAGGATCTGATCATGACACCTGTATACATGCACCCAGATGTCACACTGTATCCCATAAATATGTGCAACTGGTCTGTGTCAGTTAAAAAGGCAACTACACTTTAAAAATTAAAAAATACTACACAGTGAGTTCAAGGTCAGCCTGAACTACATAGTGAGACCCTGTCTCAAAACAAAACAAAACAAAAAAACAAAAAAGATATAAAAATTAAAAAATAAAGTGGGTTTTATACAATCTGATGAGGAGCTCCCATGTTCCAGCATATGTGGAGAACATTAGGAAATGTAACTATTATGTTATTTGTGGATTAGGTATCAATGACATAGTCAAAATCCACAGGCGGAGGCTAGGACCTTTTAGGTGAAAGGACTGACGAGCAAGAAGGTTGTTCTTGCAGTAACCCAGGGTCCTGGCAGTGGAGAGTGATACCTGGGCATTCTGGGCGGCTCCCAGAAGCAGGGTCAGATGAGTGAGCAGCCGGAGGAGAATGAAGACCACTGGTGACAGCTCCCGGTCAGAGGCCACTGCTGCCCCCCTGGGCTCTGGGTTGCCCAGCACGTGGCCAGTCTGAGTTCTGTCTGTGTTGTATCTGGAAAGCATGAAAGAAGACATGGTGAAGACCACGTCCCCAGTTTTGAAGAAGACAATGTGAAAAGCACTTGTTATTCTACTGTGCCTAGACTGCCTGCCTAAGGGTCTTTTTCTTATAGACTCACCTTTCCGGCTGACCAGGCCACACAAGCGTCTTGGTGTAAAGTGGTGACTGGTGGTGATCTCAGTGTGTCAGCACGGAGACCTGTACCTGTCTCAGGTCAGCTAGAGTTCGGGAAGTGAACATCGCTGTGGAGAATGTCCACATTGATCTCATCTTCACAAGTCTAAACCTGAGACAAAAGGTCTGGCAAAAAACCCCTCTCTCTCTCTCTCTCTCTCTCTCTTTGACAGAATCTCACTATGTAGCCCAGGCTGGACTCAAACTCTCACTCCTTCTGCATCAGCCTCCCAAATGTTGGGACTACAGGCACGCACCACCATACCCAGTCAAAAAAAAATAGCACGTCCAGAGAGGAGATGCAGTATGATACATTCAGCTGCAAAAATGTTAGCCATTTGAGGATATCCTAATGGTTTATGGAGATAACAAGGCAGGTTTTTCTTTTTTCTTCTTTTTGCAGTACTGTGAACCGATCCTGGGGCCTTCACGTGTGCTACACCCTCAGCCTTTTTAAAAATTTGAAACTGACTCTCTAAGTTGATGTATTTCCCAGGCTGGGCTTGAACCTGTGACCCTCCTGCCTTAGCCTCCCAGAGAGCTGTGACTACAAGCAGGAGCCACCACATCCAGCACAGGCTAGGATATTTGAAGCTTTGATGCCACCAGGAAAGTCGATGTATGGTGACCACAGATAGCTCCCACTGGTCATCTGAGGGGGACACTGGTACCGCACCCATCTCAGGAGCAAGCATGGCACTGTGAGGTCAGATTTCTGTCTACATTCTAAAGTCTGGTACAGAGGGCCCTCCATATAGATTTGGGTATGGCTCTCCTATAGATGGGTTGCATATTCAACCAACAGTGGATCAGAAATACTTGAAAAACTGCATGTGTACTGAACATGTAAAGGCTTTATTCTTGTCTGTATTCCCTGAACAATACAGCAGAATAAGTACATACATGGCTTTTACATTGCGTTAGGATTATAAGGACCTGGAGATGACCTGAAGTGTGTGGGAGGACGTGCAGAGAACATGCAGATATTACAACATTCTGTATAAGAAACATGATGTTTTGGTATCTGGGAGAGAGCAGTGTCCTGGAACCAAACTCCACAGATACCAAGGTTATTTGGTAAGATTAATTATGTGTCCTTCATTATTCTCAAATTAAAAAAACAAAAACAAGAGGAAGCTAAGGACAGTTTACAAGTGAGGTGGCACTGCAGAGAGAAAAATGCCTGGGTTTTGGTCTTGAGGACCTAAATGTCAGTCTGAATTAGGTCACCTCTTGGCTCATATGGAAGGCCTTTTTAGTACGTATTAATGCGTTGTCTGCTTTGCATTTAAGACCAATGGCAGATAAAACACCTCACTGCTATCTGATTACAAGGACTTTTGCTTTGAGACCCAAAAGGACACAGGTGCAAACACGTGACCCTTGGTATTAGTACAGTTGGTACTCATTTATCAGCTGGAAGAGAAACAGCCCCAGAGCCCACACTGTGACTCCTGGGAAGGAAAGAGAAGCTTACTTACTGAATGACATGAAAGCCAGTGTTGGGTCTGTGATTGATGCCTCCGACTGGAGCATGGCAGTCCACACAGACGCTCTGCTGCATTGGCCTGCCGCACTGGGGAGACAGACGGGATGCATAGTCAGCATGGGAGCCACTACTGCATAGTGACACCTGCCCCAGGACGGCTTCTGGTGTGAGTGGATTCAGGGGGCGCTTGAGCCATGCAGACAGGGTGGTCATGTACTGCAAAGGTGCCAGCCATGGGTAAATGCGGATCTTCATTGTGTAAAACATAAGCATGACTATTTAAGTTTTAATTGCAAATAGAAACACTCTATGGACAAATACATAAGATTCCATCTTTTCTCCTATTCGTCACTTTTTCCCATTCTTGTATGCATCACAGCAGACACTAGTGTGTCACTATCTAACACCAGGAATAACCATATACATAGCTTCTGAATTGGTTTCCTTACGTCCACTGAACTTTGTTATTTAAAACAAAACAAAACCCAGCCCCAAGATTCACCACTACTGAAGGCCCATTTTGCAAAGTCCAATGGCATTCTGCTATGTACTGTGAATCTCCACCCACAAGAGGCACAGTGTCCTAGACCACGGATTTGGAGCTGCTGGGGGTAGTATGGAAAGAACTGATCAATCTATCTGTCTAGTGATCTGTCTCTCTTTTTCTTTCTTTTTTTTAGGGGGTAGTGCTAGGGATTAAATTCAGGGCCTCTGCACTAAGCTACACATATATCCCCTTTAAAAATTTTTTTCTAAAAATTTATTTTATAGGGTAACTTTTTTTTTTTTTTTGTGGTGCCAGGGATCGAACTCAGGCCCTTGTGCTTGCAAGGCAGGCACTCTAATCACTGAGCTAAATCCCCAGCCCCTAAAAATTTATTTTGAGACAGAATATTCCTAAGATGCTAACTTGATCAGGCTGGGCTTGAACATGAGATCTTCCTGCCTCAGCCTTCCAGAATACTGGGATTACAAGTGTGTGCCACCACAATCAGCTAAGAATCTATTTCATTTTGCAGTCAAGGAAACAAGTGAAGCTCAGAAAGATTAAACCTTTATATCAGTATTTCCCTCTATGTCTCTGGTTTATCAAATAACATGTATTGGTTCACTGCAGTAGCCCATTGCTCAGCAAGGGCAGATGTGTTATACGGAGGCCCTGGGAGATGCTCTGGAATTCAGAGGTGAGTAACACAGTCTTCCCCCACAGCTCACCCTCAACAAGTCTCTCTTCTGTTCGCTGGCACTAGGCCACACTTCCTGCCTGGCTAGTGTCCAGCTGACACGAGGCCATTCTATGCTACTAACCCTAGCCAGCGCACTCTGCCCCGGGGGACCGTTGGCAAGGTCTGCAGACATTCTTGGTGGTCCGCTGCAGGGAGGGGCTGCTTCTGCCCTGGGAGCTGAGTCGAGAACTGCTGGACACCCTACCATGCCCAGTGAAGAACCATGTACCCAGCGCCCAGGGAGAAACCCGGGGCTGAAACCCGGAGAGCCATGGCTATGCAGTGGCAGCTCCGACACAGCCCCTAGGAGGCAGAGACCTGCACCTCTAGGCCCCCCTAGCCTCAGCCCCACAGGGAACTCACATTTCCTCCACCCGCCTGTCCATGTGCCGAGACTCACCTCTCCCACAGTGCACGGGTGACCGTTGGGACAAGCTGTTGAGAAGACAAGGGACACACATTGGCTGGGAGCCCCTCACTCAAAGGCTTCAAAAGAGCTATTTTTGGGTCAAAACTTGTTGCATTATGACTGACCTTTGAGTGAGCCACAGAGTAGCTGCCAGCCCTCCTTCCCAGCCCACACACTCCAGAGAGCAGAAGGGCATCCCCAAGGGCCTATTCCCATGATGGAGAAGTTTCCACTTCAACTGGGTAGATTCCAATTGTCTACCCAGCAGAGTGTGGGATCCTTCAAGCCATTCACACTCTGCAGGCTGCCAAAGGCAGACAGGGAGAGCGAGTGTGAAATTTCATGCAGAACAGTGAGGAGCCAAGGTTCAACTCAAGTTCTAGTGCGGGTGCAGAATGCTCTTCAAAGCTGCAAGGTCACCATACTTACTGTACCACTGGAGACCTTCCAGACCCCTCCAGTGCCTGGCCTGGGCCAGCAAGTCTTCAGGCATGGTTGGAAGATAAGCATTCTGCAAAACCAAAGGCAGAGACCAAGTGAGTGGGCATCCTGCTCAGCTGCTGGAGGCCTACAGCAGAAAGTTAACCTCTCACTTTTTAAAATATATTTTTTATTTGCGTATGTTTGTAACACATAATAATTAACATTCATCTGGGGGAATTGGTACATTATACACATATCGCATCTTGATCAACTTTTCTCTCCCTTCACTCCTCACTCTGATCTCGTCCTCCTTTCCCATTCTCACAGAGTTTGCCTTCCTGTTTCCTACCATCTCTCTCTTATTTTGCTCTTTAAATGATTTATGCTTTGGGTTTCTCATGTTAGAGAAGCTATGTGATATTTAACCTTGTGTGTCTGATTTCTCTTAGCATTATGGTCTCAAGGTGTATCTGTGAACTAACTTCTCGGTTCTTTCTTCTCCACTTCCAAAGCTGTTTATGCAGGATGTGTGGTAGGCATGTGGGTATGTGTGACAGATGGCAGCGCGGGCAAGTTTGTGCCACCACAGGTGAAGCAGCACAGACAGGTAGACAGAGAATCCAGAAGGGAAACTGGTTCAACCAGAGTCCCCAGGGCTCACTCTCCATGTTGACAAAGCACCGAGTTTTTATCATGAAAGCCGAAGTAGTCCTGGGCCGTCTTACCTGCATGTTGGCCGGGGAGAATGCCAGATTCCTTAGGGGCTCCAAGACTCTGTTCTGTCCACTCAGAAGGACAGCTGCAGCATGAATGGCCATTTCTGCCACCGTCCCATCAAGGCTGCCGGCACCAGGGCTCAAGTTCAGCAAAGGCAGGGTACCGTCCACAAGGCGTGCCGCAAAGTGTTGCATCTCAGGAGAGAGGAGTTTGCTTTCCTCAATGAATTTATTCATAGCTTCACATTGCTGGCAGGAAACATGTTTTTCACATTAGGTTATATCACAGAAGACTGGGAATTCAAGGCTTGTAGTCTGTGAGTTACACATTTTGATACCAAACATGTAAAAAGTATCAAGATAAATATGGTTAAATTATCACCAATTGAGGACAAATTTTTCAGAGAAGAATTCCATATAGAAACACAGACCTAAGCCCAAATTTTACAATTCTGTTTTGGTAAATATTATCTTATGGTCTTGACTTTAGTTTTATGGTGATTCCGTAAGCTTTGGGATAAACACAAAATAGTACTTCCACATAATAAGGTTAAAAACCTCTATCCTAGATAAGAAACTACAGGCAGTGTTTGTGACTTTCACTGCATTCAAAAAAGTCTCTTAACATGAGGCTCCTCACATAAGCCCTGACCTTGGTTACTCACCTCTGGCGTAGGATGGAGGTCTGCACTGTGGGAGCGGAACAGAGCAGGCACCTCTCTGTACAGTGCCAGCAGTAAGTAGATTGCTTGCTGGGGCCTGGGGTTCCTGCAGGCCTGCAAAGGCACCGGTATCAAGTGAGAAATCAACAGTGACAGGGTTCAGCTGGGTGTAGTGTTGCATGCCTATAATCTCAGCCTGTTGGGAGGCTGAGAGAGGAGAATCACAAGTTTGAGCCTAGCCAAGGCAACTCAGCGAAACCCTCTTTCAAAAAAAGGCTGGAGATGTAGGCCAGTGTGAAAGCCCTGGATTCAATAGCCTATACAAAAAAAAAAAGGTACAGGGTGCTACCCAAGGGCCAGGGCCCAGTGTGAACATGGAATCAGCCCTTAAACTACCAAGGAAGAAGGCACCTTTCCCAGGCCCCAGGCCCCTGGACAATGTGCCTCAGGGTTGTTTGCAAGCAACTCTGGGGCTACAAGGTTCACGAGACACATTCAGATCAAAGTCAGCACATGTTGACCAGACTGGTGATGACAGAAGGAACAGAAATCAACATCTGTTCTCTTTCTGAGTGCTTCTCTAGTCTTAGAAACATTTCCTGAGCAGAAACAAGATTTTCTATTTTCTCTTTCCCAGCAATGCCAGGGTGGACGTAACTCAAAGAGGAAGCAAGACCAGAACGATTTAAAGGTTAGAATTCTAAAAACCCCCATCTTTATCAAGATAAACAGACACATAAGTGTAGCTATGAATTGTGATTGTACATAGGTAGGAACTCAGTAAATCGTATCAGAGAATCCTGGAGGAAATGACTTGTCAGGAGGACCTCAAAGGAAGTAATGTAATGAATCAGCCCAACCACAACTGTCCCTGCTCCCTTTTCTAGCCACGAGTTCCTACAGGGTGGCCAGGGTGCCACTGGGGCCCTGGGCACTGGACTTCTCACACATAGTGTCCCTCTAGCGACTGCTCACTTCTTCTGTGCATTGCCCTGTACCACTGGGCATAATGGAGGCAAGAGGCAGGCTTCAAGGGGTCAACCATCCCAGGGAGAGGCCCCAACCCAGCCTACCATCAGAGCAGTCCCGATGCCCAGGGTCTTGCACTGGAGCATGGCATAGCCCACAGCATCACGAATGGTCTTGTATTCATCACCGTACACCAGGTATCCATCCATCTGGTTTAGACAGTCCTTCTGCAACCCCAGGAGGACAGGGGTTAATCTCAGTGGGGACAGGCAAGGATGCTGGGTAAAGAACTGTCTCCATGAGTAAAGATGTTCAGTAATTATCAGAGGCTTGGAGGTGGCTGAGCTGGGAGTGCCTGGGTGCCCCATACACGGCAGGCCAGAGCTGTCTGGGGGAAAGCAGACTCTCCAGTGGATGAGAGCTGGGGGAGGGGCCATACCGACCTTCTGGCTGGTGGCTTTCTGCATTCATAGCACCACACCAAGCCCAGATGACACAAAGTGTGTTACCTCTGACTCCAGTTGCTAATATAAAAATCCCAGGACTTTTAGTGCCATTTTGTAACCCCAGTGCAGTAAGTTCGTGCTAATTTCTGAGCACCAGGAAAGAAAAGCTGAATGGCCCTGAGGCCAAACTTGGTGTGACTGTGTGTCCTTATTTCTTAGTCCTCCGGTCTCTGCCTGACAGAGTTTACAATGACCCACCCTGCAAGCTGAGTCACTGTCAGTTTTCTCAAAGCAAAGGCCATATAAAGATTCTTCTACTGTGTGTCTAATTCAGTGAGAAGGATGTCTAAACTCTGCAGGCAAGAAACAAACCAGAAGCACACATACCTGTGTGTGCACACATACATGTACATGCTTGCACATGTGTGTGTGCCTCTCCCTGCCACATGGCAAGAGATCTAAACCTGTGCCGAAGCACAGAGACAAAGATCAGACAGACAGGAGTGGGGGGCAGCATGTAGAGGTGGCAGCCCCGGCAACAGCTTGGATGTCCTGCAGGGCCCCCCACAGCCCACACGTCCTCCTGGGACCCACATCGCACCTGCTCCATGATGACTTTCTTGGGAAACACCCAGCAGCAGGGGTGGCCCGGCGTGCAGAGGCCCTGCACGAAATCCATCCCTCGCTGGCTGGAGAGCTTCCTCACCAGGTACACACGGTACCAGTCGTTCCTGCTGAGGACACAGAACCGCTCCACCTGCCCTAGGTAGCGCTGCCGCTCCTCAGTCAGCTCTGAAAGGTCAGGGGGACAGTGAGTGGTGACTGGGGACTTGGGGTGCTGACTACAGGATAGAGCCGGCCAGAGGGTGAGGGGCTGTGCTGTGGGAACTCAGAGTGCAGAATGGAACACACCCAGGGTAAAGGCAAGAGGAAAAGCTAGGACGGCCTTAAGAACAGGCTTCCCATACTTCCTAATTAACAGAGAAGACCTGCCTGAGCCCTCTGGAAGATCCGTGAGGAAGTCAGAAGCCCTGTCTAGACACAGGCGGATCCTGGCTACCTCCTGCAGGTACTCAACGGAGGCCACAGTGGTGGGTTCCTGGCCATGTCTTCTAGAGGAGCAAGCCTGGAGGAAATGGGCTTCCTCTCTCAGGCAGCTCAGCTCATTGTTCCTGGAGCAAGAACTGGTCTTCTCTTGCAGCGAATCCTGAGGAACAGAAAACGAGACAGAAAAGGATGTAATTCCTTCTAAGAGGCAAGTCCTCCCCTTTGCAGTGTCGCACAGCGGGCTTCTGCAGAGGTAAAGGAAACGTAAAGAATATGATGGTAGATCTGAATGTAAATTTTTTAATCACAGAAAACTAATATCCCTTTCTATTTTAGGGGAAAGGAAAAGGAAAATTTTCGTATCATCCAGTTTCCTATGTACTATACAAATTTTGGAAATAAAAATAGGATGACAATAAGAAGTATTTATAATCTTAGGACCTGGTGATAACCCTTGTTGACTTTGGCAGTGCCTTCTCCTAGGCTGTGTGTTCCTGGTGTGTACATGCACACAGATGGCCACACACCCATGCATCCCACATCAACCACGACAGCTTCTGAGAAAGGCATGGCTAGGGGCCTGCTATGCAGACACCAGAGCACACTCACCCAGAGAAGGCAGCTTTGACGTCCTAGGTGAGGCTACCATCTCACCATCAGTAACAGGTGGCCGAAATGTCACTAACAACTAACAAGCTTACAACTGCACATACAGCTGCCCAAGAGCTGAGAAACTCTTCCCCAACACACAAAACGGAGCATCTGCTCACTGTACTAACACCATGTGCCCTCTATTTTCCTGAAACACTTTTTCACTGCATGAACGATACTATTCAGACAGCTAGCTCACCTCCAAGCAGTTGATGAAGAGTGTATATAGTTCAGTTCTGTCTTCGAAGATGAATGTTTTGCTCTCCAGCAGGGACAGGTAGTTCTGAATGTAAGCCTTCACTTCCTGGAAGCTGTGCACAGACATATATTATTCCCAGTTACGTTGGATCTGGAGACTTACCTCACAAAAGAAAGCACCTATCAATCTGTAACCTATCCATCTATATTCTGGGTATGTGTAAATGTATACTATACATTATGACTCATATCTAGATGTCCTCCAAAGCCTCATGTAGTCATAGGTGGGGCTTTGTCAGAGATGGCTGAACCTAGAGTGTGTGATACTAGGATTGAGTGTGTGTGATTACTAAATCGGTTCACTGACTGATTTGGTACCGCCCTAATCCCGGTTGTCTAGATAGAGCATAAAAGGGCAGAAAAAAGCTGCTAAGGCCCCTTGCTTCCCTTGTTGTCTTCTGCCTGCTGTGAACAGTTTCTCCTCTGCAATACCTGTCTCCCATGCCACCCTGCCTTGCAGCCAGCTGACTATGGACTGAAACCACTACAAACTGTGAGCTAAAATAAATCTTCCCATCTTTAACTTGTAGGTGTTCAGTATTTTGTCCCAGCAATGAGAAAAAAAGATTATATATATATATATCTCATACGATTTTTATAAAAATGTCAGCACAATTAATAGAGGAGTATGAAATTGCATATATTAGACAGGCTGTTCTCAAATGTTTTAGTCTCAAGATCCTTTCACAGGCTTAAAAATTGTTGATAACCAAAGAGCTTTTGTTTATATGAGTCATATCTCTCAATAGTAATGGTACTAGAGATTAAAATTTGAAAACTTTCAAAAATATTTAATGATTCCTTACAATAACAAGAATAAACCTGTTATATTCAAATAAATAACATTTTTGTTTTGCAAAACTCTTTAATGCCTGGCTTCACAGAAGTCATCTGATTTCCCATACCTGCTTCTGACTCCAATCACTTCTGCAATACTGAAGTATATGAAGAAATTCTGGCTTTAGCCATGATGTAGTTAGAAAAGGAGATGATACTGTACCAAGACTTGATAAGCAACTGTTTCTAAAGATTGGTTGTGGAAAGTGACCCTCTTATAAGAGCAGTTTTCATAGTCAATTATATTAAAATCAGATGGTCAACCTTGCAATTTAAATATACTCCCCACCCCCCACCCCCCAGTGCTAGAGATTGAACCCAGGGCTTCACTACATGCTAGGCAAATCCTCTACCCTTGAGGTACATCCCTAGCTCCTGGATCTTTCTCTTGTGATATCAGGCATTGATTATTTGAAAAATCTTGGTTTCCGGAGCTAGGCAAATCTTGCAATACTGACATATTTTTATTCTACAACACTGGAAACAAAAATACATCACCTGCATATATTGGTATCACAATAAAGCACCTCAAAAAGTTTAAGTATTAGCCAACCAGCTTGAGGTAGAGTATTCCAACACTTTTTCACTTAAAAACTTGAATTGTATAATTGGCAACAAAAGCAGCAGGGGTCTGGGTGACAGGCTTGTAGGCCATATCCCTGTGGTCTGAGAATCACCCATTAGGCACAGGCTACCCAGCTTCACCTTGAGTGACTTTTTGAGATAAACATTGTCCTTCGGTACAAAGCCGCTGTGCTGTGTGAATTTCCTGTTTCCACAAACAGTAGGAAGTCTTATCAAGGGTGGAGATTTAGTAAAATTAGTAAGTAAAACCAACACGCTAGAAGACTCCATGTGCATGGTGTTGGGAACATGGCTGCTGCCACCGTCTCCTCTGTGCTGAGGCCTACGCTCACCATGGTCTGCTGTGGGAACCTTACTGCAAGCATCAATGTGTTGAAAAATACTGGTTGCGTGTGGTGATACATTCCTGTAATCCTAGCACTTGGGAGGCTGAGGCAGGAGGAGTGCCTCGAGTTTGAGGCCAGCCTGGGCTGCACTGAGTTCAAGGCCAGCATGAACTTCAAAGTAAGACCCTGCCCCCGCCCCACACACACAGGCAAATACTGTACAGTCTTGGCGTTACTTTAAAAACCATTCTGAGGCTGGGGATTTAGCTCAGTGGTTCGAGTGCTTGCCTCACAAGCATGAGGTCCTGAGTTCGATCCCCAGCACCAAACAAACAAACAAACAAACAAACAAAACCATTCTGAGCTCAGTGACCCTTCCCTTGGTCCTTATGTGGGGAGCTCTTCTCCTGCTAACCGTGCGCTTGTGCCGGGGCCCAGCAAAACAAGCCAGCTTCCCTCGCATCGAAGGAGCATTCTCCCAACCTTGACCCTGCTTCTCATCCTGAGAGGGACACTTGGTGGCCAGGACAAAGGCCTGGTGGGACAAGGTGAGGCTAAGGCTCTGTAGAAACCTCCAGGTGAACTGAGCCTACCTGTACTTAAACAGCAGCTTTAGAACCATGGAGCGGATGACAGGAGTCTTATCTACAACGTCATTAAATGGGGAAAGAGACTTTGTATGCTCCTGAGGTCCTGCAGCCAGAGAGAGAAGGAGCCACTGGTCACTTGAAGCACAAAGGTGAGGTGAAGAACTGAGCTCTGGGTGTACGGCAAGAAAGCCACTCACTCTGTGGGGCGCCTCTCAGTAACGCCTTCTGTACAAAGAGCAAAGACAACAGGCTGTCGATCACACTCTTCTCAGGAGGAGTATTGTCCTTGAAGCACACGGTGGAGACCAGGTCCACAAAGAAGCTGTTGCACATGTGCCGGAAGCGGGCGTGCTTCTCCACGGCCATGCTGGGGAGAGAAGAGAGGCTTGGTCACAGGACCTCAAGTCTCTCCATGCAGAATGGTAGGAGACATGGAGAGCATTTGTTTTAAATAAACAGATGCTGGTAGCTCTGTGCACGGGTTGGAGCTGGTTGTTACAATAACAACAGACAGTATCTGCCTCATCTCTTCCTAGGAACACCTAGGTCACTTGGCCCAGCCGGTGATACCCCTGCATGTCCCAGAGTGCGTCAAAGACCCCTCTGTTGGGAGGGAAGGGAAGGAAAAGTCATCAAAGAGGAAGTAGGGCCCCAGGTTGAGATGCTGCAGATCTATGGCTCTGCAAAGCCAGGTGAGAACTGGTGTCCTCTCAAGCCAGAGAACATTCATGGACTTACCTAGCAGGAGGTCACACACTGGGGCTCTGTGTGGGGATCAGTGGCAGAGCACTTGCCCCGTATGCGAGAGGTCCTGGGGTCTAGGCCCAGTACGGGGGTACAAAAAAGGAAGACGGACCAGCTGCACGCAAATGCTATGGATCTCTTTCAAGGGGTTCAATTTATGACTTTCAGGTCACATGATTTTGCTGTCTCCATGTCGGTACATGTACATGTCACGTGAAGTGAAGAATTCAGAGGCCCTGACATCTAGGAAGGCACTTGGGTGTCAGTGGCTCTTATGAAGCCCTCTGCAGGAGGGGTCTCTACCAAATGGGGGTTAGCAGAGATCATAATGCTGAGTATTATATTTGGGAAAAAAAAGGAAAGAGAAAAGAAAGGAAGCTTCCCAAAACAGAGCTTTACCTGTGTTCTGGGGAAATGGTTGGAGAGAAGTCATCTGGCAGGTCAGTTAAGCAATAGGGACAGAACATCTGCCCAGAGGCCAGCAAGGTTCGGATGCAGGCCAGGCAGTACACATGGTCACAGGGCAGGCACACAGGGTTTCCTCGCATCTCTCAGGCAGATGGGGCATGGGCAAATACCAAACCTGGAACCAGGAAGGCAATCGGTTTGGAGCAGAGAAGCAGGCTGGGAGTGACGCTCCCTCCTCCACCGGTCCCAGGCCATGGTCTCACCTGGTAAAGGTATTGCTAGCTCGGTCTTTGCATTCGCAAAGGATGGTCATGACAGCTTTAAAAGGCTTGTGCATCTTGATGTCTGAGTTCTGCTGAAGACACTGGGGAGAAAGGTGGAGATGAGGAGGTGTGAGCAGCAGGACAGAGCATAGGCAGGAAGCCAGCCAGGTGAGGACTGTGTCCCAGTGGCAGAGGGGACAGTCTAGAACCCCCACACTCGGCAGGCTGAAGACG
>PVJO010031486.1:0-14275 GCA_004026905.1 Hystrix cristata
TTAATGCTAGAATATATATTTCAAAAAAGAAATCTAAAGTTTGTATTCATCACATCTCAGAAATAGTCAAAACACTACATTTGATCTGTCCTAGTTGACCAAATCTTCTGTCCCTTCGTCTCAGTGACTGGATTGCCATATCATCACTTTCAACATTCTAGGAATCCACAAATTACAATGAGCCTGCCTGGCTTACACTTCACCAGCACACAAGTTATTGGGTTATTTTTAGCAATGGACATCAGTGGCGGTGATGGTATAGGGTATGTTTTTCCTCTACATCCAGACTTCCTTCCCAGTGTTGGCCGAAGAGGCATCTCTCAAGAAACAGACCTCATTTTTTACTAATAACACTACAGCTTCTCTCTGCACTCGACATTTTCTGTCCTACCTTATCAAATATATACAAAGTCTGCCAAAAAATGTATACGCACTTCAGGAAAAGGAAAACTTGTATAAAAATTTTATTACTAAATTTATTGAGACATCATGAGAGAAATACAAGTTATTTTTGGCCTCTACAATTACAAGAGGTGCTCAAAGTGGTGGCCATTAGCTTCCAGACATTTAATACATGGCGACTGCTGCTTGAGTAACCTTGGCCATTGAGACTGCTGCCACATGCATTTTCAATTTCTTCTCTAAGGGCCAGCAGTGTAATGAGTTTTCTGCGATATGTGTCATTCTCTAGGGTCCCCCATACGTGGGTAACACCTTCTCTTAGAAAAAGTCATACTATTTTTCTTTTCCTGGAGTGTGTATACATTTTTTGGTGGACTTTATATGCATAGACCCATATCTATATATCTATATCCATATCTACATCTCTGTCTATATATATATCTATATATGTGTTTGTGTTTAGGAATATAGCCATGAATGTATTTATATACCTGAACCAGAAGTGTATCCCAAATAATTTAATTGAACTCTGCTTATGTTACATATTTGTAAACTTTGTCTATCATGTATCTGGCAAGAGATCATTACATCTCTTCCTAAAGATCCATAAAGATATATACTCGATTCTCACTTCAAAATGCTTTTGTTTTGTTTTGGCTTTGGGTTTTTTATGGTTTTTGTTTTTTTGTTTTTTGTTTCTTTTTTAAAGACAGAGTCTTGCTGTGTAGCCCAGACGGCTGGCCTGGAACTCACAGAGATAGTTTTGCCTCAGTCTCTCCAGTGCCGGTATTACAGACATGCACCAGTATGCCCAGACACTAGAAATTTTGTCAGATGTAACTATACAAAGTTAAATCCCATAATAAGCTTTACTCCTTCTGTTTGTCACTTTTCCTATTGATTCTAGAGTTCCCTTCCAGAACCACACACAATACATTTAACTCAACATATGATTAACAACATAAGATTTTTCAGGGCAACGTTGTCATATGCATGTTTGTTTTTCCAGACAAACTGAGAACAATCTAAGTACAAAATACTTGAGCCAAAATAAGCAGCCACTAAACCAAGTTCTCTGCTCCATAATTATCTGTTCAATAATAATGTGAGATTTGTGAAAAACATATGATAAGACCAACAAAATTATTTCGAGTACCAGAAAATAACAAGAAGCTACTGAGTAAATGTAGGATAAACATTCTAGCAAATTTATGAAAAATTAGATCTAATAATCCTAAATCATTAAAAAAAAAAAGGGCTTTAAAACAAGACACTAACTGTGGGAAGTAACACACAAAGATAGGTATGACTTTCAGTTTTGCTTCAAAGAGACTCAACATTTACATAATTCCTTGGATAACAAGAATTCTAAGGAATAGCTGATTTGAAAGCCGTGACAAATGTTACTACAAAATAAATTCCAAAATTATGCTTTAGCCAAGGGAATGAGTAGCAGGAAAAAGATTATGGTGTTTCCTTTTGCCACCTGGGTATACATGTCTCGGTGACATTCAAGAGATGGGAGGAGAGGTTTGGGACAATAATTGCATCAATGGTAGAGACAGAAAATAAGGAGAGAAATTATAACCAAAAGCCTGTGACTTTTCCCAATGGGGATATTTTTACAAAGGTTGATTATTTTAATAGACTCAACCACGTTTTGAACTTCAAATTTTAGCGTACTAAAAGTGAACAAATCAAAGATGATTGTGGCAGTTTTATGTAAAGAACAAAACTTAGAGGCCTTAAAGGAAAATGTGTTAGTTGGGCATGCTGGCACATTCACAGCACTTTGGAACGCTGAGAGAGGAGAACTAGGAGTTCTATTCCAGCCTGGTCAACTTAGAGACTTACAAAGATCCTGTCTCAAAATTTTAAAAAATTTAAATAAAAAAGCCTGGATGTAGCTCAGTGTGAAAGCCCTGGGTTCAATTCCCATTGCTGACCAAAAAAAGTGATCTAACAACAACACAGTTAACAGGAAGAAAACATATCATGTTCTATAAATATTATTACAACATCTCCATGCTTGGTCAAGTGGTAAGCTGGTTTTGATTCATTTTTTTCTTAAATTCCAAGCTGCCCCCTCCTCCATCCACCTGGAGTAAGAAACTAGTTTTGTCCTATACAACAAAATAAGATTCTGCCAAGAGTCCCAGACATGTACACAACAAATGATAAAACAATACTAGTAACTAATATTCACATGATTTAATTCAATTCAAATAATATTATTCAAGCATATATATGCCAGTTTAATTGTTGCTAGGGCTATAAAATCAGTAAATACGACCATTGCACATAACTACACACACACACACACACACACACACACCCATGCTCCAGCTCCATCACTATGACTTGAGACATATTCTCATGTTTCCTTAAAACTCATTTCCTTTTCTCTAAAATGGAGACAGTCAAGATGCCCCAAAAACTATTGGAAGAGAATATGAGATAGTATATGTACACATTACCTAGCTCATAAGAAGTAATAGACATTATTTATTATATTTGGCCCATTATTAAGTAGAGTTGTTTAAATAAAACTTTTCTGGAATTACTTTATTTTAGAGTTCAATTATTTATCAGCTTCTTTATATTGTTCATATAAACTGGGTAGTCTAGATAACAAACTATCAACAATATCAAAAATACAGTGCAGGGCTTTTTAATCTCAAGATCTTTTTGCTTAAATTTTCATTTAGTTTCTGCAACTTTTAAGCCTAAATCTGACCTCTTGCTTCTACATAAAATGGAGCTTAAACTTGAACCTTTAAATAATATGGAGTTGCTGAAGTGTTTCAAATAAACAGATTGTGAGATAAGACATGACCCTACTTGTATTTTGAATAAGCAGACTATTGGACAAAAGGAGGAGAATTAAAGTGGTAATTTTGAAGCAATGTAATACTGAATAACAAATAAAAAATAGGCTTTAGAACCTGACCAATGCAAGTTTAAACCACACACTGATTTTAAAAACTTAAGTCCAAGTATAGTCACTCACAGCGCTGTTGCAAAGACTTCAGAGGTCAACTGCCGGGTCCAAAGTGTAGACTCTGAGTATCTCGGTGACTCTAGGAAGTCCCTTAGCCTCACTATGTCACAGAGTCATTATCTATATGATTACAAAAAATTCTCCTCAGTTCGATGGTTTTAACTGAACTAAATTATTTTAGTTAAGTTTAAATGTTAATATAGTCAACTTCCCTGGAACAATGCCTGAAACATAGTAAATAACTTCTGCTAACAGATATCTTGCTAAACATTTATTCTCTACAAAATATGCATTGCTTTTAAAATTGAATAACTATTACATAATAAATGTCTTGAAGACCAACAAGAGGAGATCTTACTTGGAATAGCACCTTCACAATTAGCTAATGAAGAACTACATCCAGCCTGTTAATAACAGCAATAACAAGTAGACAATAGAAAATATATTTCACATCTTCATACTACTAGAAAACAATGACTTCTCTAAATTTGTTTTAAATTTTACAAATTCTACAATACTGTATTATTGATTTCATATTATTTCAGATTTCTTAGAGTAAACTATAAAAATAGACATTCATATTTACAGTACCTGCTGGAAAAATTATAAATAAATTATAAATGCACATATATATTATAAATGCACAATATACATGTCCAATATTATTTAATAATACATAATAGGATGTTGCTCATCACAACCCTTTGGGCGGCTCCACAGAAACTATACTTGTGGTGGATGACTCTTGCACATACTAGGTGCTTCCCTCCTGAAGCTTCCAGGGCATCCTTCTCAAAGGCATAATTTGGATGGGCCATAGTTAAATATCTTCAGAAGCAGCTTCAATTAGTGAGGAATGGGTATAAGTGATTAGACACCCCAGACTCACATTCTCTAATGAAACTATTCTGAGGGTCCTTCTATTTGGCTTCCCACAAGGTCCCTAGGAGGACTGAGCCCAGATACTTAGAGTAATAACCCATTGTTTCTTGGTTTTCCCTCCACATCATCTCATTTTCCTCACTCCTTCACTCTAGCATTCTGACATCACCTCTCAAATAAGCTGTTTATTGCTAAATCAGAATTTGTGGATATCCCTTTGGAAAAAAACTGAGACAAGAATCCCATTACGGGGCTAGGGATTTAGTTCAGTGATTACAGTGCTTGCCTTGCAAGCACAAGGCCCTGAGTTCAATCCCCAGCACCACAAAAAAAAAAAAAAAGAATCCCATTACATGAGAATTTTAGTTTGATGATTTTTGTAATGAATTCAGACGTATTTTTAATAAACTGAGAGGACACTCACATCAAGTGATCGTTCCACATATAGATTTATGACCGTATCTTCTTATAACCAGAATCATGCTATTAATATCAAAATAATTATATGTACCATATAATTTCTATCACATCTGATAATTTTCACAATTAAAAATTATAGATTATATTACATATTAATAATAGATTATATGGCCTCTATTAAAATGCTCAATTTATATAAAGGGGATTAATATTAAGAACAGGAATAGTTTTCCAATGTCAAATGTAGTATATCTCAATAACAACAAAAAGCATACTTATTTAATGTTGGGAACATGACCTCCTCATCTTTCATGGTCTTTATTGCCAATCAATAAATCTCACACAATAATTTGCTCAGGATTTATTCAACAAAATAGATATTTCTTTAAAAATATTGTTCGTTTTCTTTCTCTGTCAGGCTGACTGTTGACACACTAGTGCATTGTTTATAAAATGAATGCAGTATCTTCCTTTCAGCTGTCAGGCCTCTGTGGTTTGCTGTTTATTAGTTTTGTTTGTTGTGACTTAACATCCAGGATCTATTTTCCCCAGTGTTGTGTATGTTTTTTTTCTTAGGGAGCTGGAAGAAGATAAACAGAACATTCTCATTTACAAGTAACAACTGAGATGTCCTTCAAACCCACTTTAAATTTCCATGAAGCACTCCTTGCACTCCTCAAATCTTCGAATGTAAAAGAATCTAATGTACAACTTAAGACAATTTTTTACCCCTTTCCATTGAAGTTGTAAAATACCGAAATTTATTTCAGGGTCAGAAAAGTCATGTCATTGAAATATCTTTAAATCATTGGCATTGAGATGAGAGCAAAACTAATGGTATATTCAAAGCAATTATTTTTGAAAAGAGGCAAATTTCTGTCATTCATTTCTCCATCCATCTATCTACCCATTCATCAAACTTGTATTAAGTGCCTGCTATGCTAGGCAGTGAGCTAGATGCCAGAAATAGCAGCAACAAATAGCTCCATTCCTGCTTTCAATAACCTCAAACTAGTTGGGTATACAAACACGTAAAAAAAAATGATTGAGCTATAGTGTGACAGATGTTTTAACAGATATTTTCTAGACGCTAAGTGAATGCAGGAGCATAAAGAAGAACCTAATTCTCTGAGGAAAACTTCATAGAGGAAGTAGTACTTGAGCCTTGAAGGGTAAACTGGGAAGATAAGGAGGCAAGACAGGCATTTCAGGCATGTGCAAAGGCAGCAATAAATAGCACACAATTTTTACTGTCATTTTCCGTTGTCTTGTTCCAATTTTCCCGAAGATTACAATTGTGTTGACCTTTTGCATTATAGAAAAGAATCTATACGGGGAAGGAGGTAAAGTCCTTGCTGACTTTGATGCAATTTACATTTGGCACTAAGGTAACTGGTGTCGTTCAAAAAATTTCAGCACTTTCCCAATATTTGTGTTTCAAGACCTGTGTTGGAAAAGAATAATACGAAGTCACTGAGAGAATGGATGATGAGGTAGCATGAGAGGGCAGAAGATCTACTAGACTAGTTTTGCCTCGTTTACTCATCTTCCCATTACCACTAGCTTAGATGTCACCATGTGAGAGGGTGGAGAGTGACTGGTTCATCACAGGCTCTGTGTAATGACTTCTTAGAATATATAGGATGCTGAGCTCTGGACCTTTGGCTGCATCAGGGTGGATTGTGCTAGACTAATATGGTCAACTTGAGCAAGAACGCCCAGCTGGACTGAGTTGGTGCGGTTCTGGATGTAGAAGATCCACCTGAAGGTCACTGTCAACACAGTATAAAGGAGAACAAGGGCACAAGATAATGGTGAGCTGTTTCCCAAGAGAAGCTCTGTTGTGGCTGGTTCTCCGGAAGGGGATTCAACTGTTCTCATCACAGAAGGAGCTCGGGGCCTTGCTGTCATTGGGGATGGCTGCTGTTCAGTTTGGGGAGCTCTGGTCTTCATCTCTGCCATAGCATTGCATCCTGGTTCCAGTATAGATTTCTTCAGTCTTTTAGTGCACGCACAGATGTACACCAGACATTGTCATGGACTCCCAGCCCTTGATTGGCTCTTCGGATCTCCAGTACATAGACAGGTGTTCTACACTCTTCCTGCATTTGGTTGTGTGTATGAATGTTATAACTTGTAAATGTCCTGTATTAAATCTGCTCTATTGGAAACCATTGACTCTAGAAAAATCACTAATACAGATGCCATGGTGGAATGGGATAAGGAGATATTCAAGAACTATTATCAATACAAAATAAATGTTCAGTGATAAATTTAAAGAAAAAAATGTAAAAGTAAATTAAAAATATATAAACACACTTCTACATGAAAATGCATTCCAGCTTGTGTATAAAACCAATAATTATATAGAGGCATTAATTAGTGCAATGTATTATTGATAAAAAAATATATGTACACACAAAAAAAGGAAAAGAAAAAAATGTGATGTTTTGAAAGAAAGTTAACATTAAAATGAAAAAATAAGAATTAAGAACTTGAGAAATGGGAAGGGGAACAAGGGAGGGGGAGGGGGAAAGGACTGGAGGGACGAGAGAAATAATGAATAGAAGGAAAAAAATGCAAACAAAGCTTTTGTAAATAAGGAGAGAGGAAGGGATGAAGGAAGGGGAGGGCAATGGGAATAAAAGAAGCAGCAAGATACATCATGTAGAGGTACAAATCCCCTATGATGAATGTTATCATCATGTACATCTAAAATGTACTATTAAAATAAAATTTAAAAAAAAAGAAATTGAGAAAACACTGAAATTGCTATCTCGAAACTGGCTTACATTTCTATGAACTAGGACCTACATTTGAATACATCAGAATTTGCGGGACATTTTAGGTCTAAACCGAAACAGAAGGCTGTAAATAAGCTGGGTCTTTGACATGATAAGCTTTAGATATCCCCAGGATATTGAGATACACGTGTCCAGAAAAATAGCTGAGGGGTGTGTGTGTGTGTGTGTGTGTGTGTGTGTGTGTGTGTGTGTGTTTCTTCCTTCTAAGGGAGGCTCCTGTAGCAGCAGAAGTAAGAGTGGCAAAGTAGAAGCCCTGTCTTGATTAATGTTGAGACTAGAGGAATCCTTATACACTTGCCTCTGGGAAAACCAAGTCTGAGTCTCTTCTGCAGGCTTTGCTTTGAGTGTGCGCCCATAAGAGTAAACGTATTAAGGGTTCAAAACACAAAATACACATGCTGTTATGTAATAGATGGTTTATATAATAAAACTGTGTGTGGCTATGTAAATATATACAAAACATAAGTGATATAAATAGAATATATACATGAAAATTGATGGTCAGGATATATCAATATCATAGTTATTAATGTTTGTTAAGGGTAGGTGAACAATTATTTTGAACAAGGTTTTCTAAATAGGGAATATTAAGTAAAAAGATATAGTGGTGCTTTGGTTCACGAATTCAATTTGTTCTACAATTTTGGAAAAGACGCCCACATTTGTGTTTATGTGGGACAGATGGTTGCAGTCATGTTTGTCATCTGATACAGAGTTTGCAAACAAAAACAAAATTTTGTCAAACATTTCTGTTTATGAACCAAACTATTTGCAAACAAAAGTGCTTGTGAACCAAGGAACCACTATAATTAGAGAACACAAAAAAGATTCAGCAATACAAATAATTTTTAAGTGAAAAACAGTCAAAATAATTAAAAAAAAAAAAAGAAGTTTCTAAGGAAACTTTTGTCAAAAGTGCCAAATAGCTGGGCACAGTTACACGCACTGTAATACCAGCATGCAAGAAAGCAGAGGCAGGAAGATTGCAAGTTCAAGTCCCACCTGGGCAACTTGGCGAGACTCTGTCTCAAAATAAAAAGATATAAAAAGAAGCAGGATGTAGCTCAGTGAAAGAATGCTCCTGGTTCAATCTGCTTACTACAAAAAACAGTGACAAGTACTAAACAGATCAAATCAGATAAAAAAGAAAAATGTACGATTTCAATCTATAAATTCCTATTTTATTTGTGGCAATTGAGAAGTTAAAATATTCAAGATTCATATATGAAATATAAAAATTCTGAATGTCACAACATTATCCACAGTGCTACATACATACACGGTAATTTGTCATAATAAATTCATAGCTCCAACATGTTGAGATGATAACCTAGTGGTTTTTTTAATAAAGAAGGCAGAATTCAAAAGGTGTACTGGCCACTGTTTATACATGTGTAAACAGAGTACATTTATTTTTCCAATTTAATACATGTAGTTTCAGACTTATCTTTAGGTACATGATAATAAATGATGTAAGACTTCCAAATAACAAATTTTCTCAAAGCTACCATCTAATACTCAATTACTGACAATTAATTTTGTCTGAATAAGGAAGAAATTATAGAGGTATAATAAGATCCTTTGTCTAGGTTATTATAGTTTGACTCTGTGAAGGCCCCAAAGGCTCATATATTGAAGATTTGGACCCAATTGGTAGCCCTATTGAGAGGAGGTGGAACTTTTAGAAGCCGAGGCTTAGTTGGAGGAAGTTGGTCACTGGGGACACAGCTCTGGAGAGTATATTTTGTCCCTAGCCACTTGTTCTCTTTCTCTTTGTTTCCTGGACACCATGAGGTGAGCATCTCAGCTCTCCTATGCCTTCCCTGCCATGATATTCTACATCGTCACAGGCCAGAACAATGGAGTCAGCTAACCATGGACCAAAACCTGTGCACCGTAAAACAAAATAAATCTTTCCTACATCAGGGTGATTTTTTGGGGTTTTTGTCACAACAACAGAAAAGTGACAAATAACACAGGTTTATATGTTAATCTGTATATATAAATATAAAAATATATATAGCCTATAGATATATTCTAAAAGATAATCATGCAAGCTTTAAAGTTATTTTTATGTTTCATATATATTGTATTCAGCAGTGTTTCCTTTTAAAAACTAAATAAATAAGAAACATATTTATTTGTGCATAAAAAGGAAACATGGAACATTACAATATCTGATTTAAATAATTTATGTTAATAAAATGTTTTACAGTACATAGGTGTTAATAAAATTAAAAATATTTTCTCAAAGGAGATTCTTTTCCCCATAAAATAAAAATAGCACATACATATTACATGCAACAACTATTTTAATTATGTTTATAGAAAAACATTTTTCTTTTCATAGCTTGGTATGTCATTGCTCATGACATAGTAGGCTTCGATCAACATATGACAATGATAATGTTCATAGAAATAAATACAAAATAACACCTATTACTTTGTCACACAGTTATTTCTGTCAAGGTTTGCTGTACCTAAGAAAAATAGTTATTACTGTTCATAAGTATTTAACTTGGGATATCCCCTACGCAAAACATTTGTCCTATGCTAGTATTTTAAATGGTTAGAATTATGCTTAACCATTTAGTTAGACTATAGCTAACAAGTCATACAGGTGATTTAAACTGAGGTCTTTTTTAGTTCCAAAGTTGATTTTTTAATCATTATGCTGGAATCAGCAAAATCTAAATGTATTTAATCAATCCACATTATGTGCTTTACAAAAAGGTCACAGTCTCCCTCTAGTACACAATGTCAAGGCAGATGTGGATGTGGTTGGCAGAATTCCAAACTTGACCTTTAAAATGTATACTATACTAAGGTACAATGAGATACCACATATTGTGTCACATGGTAAAAGGGATTGTGCAGATGTAATTAAGACTGTTAGTTGACTTTCACATTAATTAAAAAGGATATTATATATTTTAAAAGCATAGACTTTTATCTGGTAAATGAAAAGGAGTAAGAAATTTAAAACCCAGAAAAGAATTTGACATTTAATTGCTGCCATTTAAGGAGTGGGGTCAGGTGTAAAGGAACACTCACAGCTTTTAGGAGCTGAAAACTGCCCCTGAATGATCATCACCCAGGAAACAGGAATCTCAGTTATATAATTCTATGGATTTGAATTCTGCCAACAACCTGAATGAGCAAGGTAATATATTCTCCCCTAGAGGTTCTACAGAGAAACATAGCACTCCTAACGTCTCCAGCCTTGTGAGACCAAATCAAGGAATCCACCTGAACTCATTTGAACTAAACCATTCAACTATGAGACAATAAAGAGCACTGCTTTAAATCACAAAAATTGTGGCAATTTGTTACATAGCAATAGAAAATGAACACAGAGGAAACTGATGATGTGGTAATGGGGATGATAACAGAGAATTCCACAGATCTGAAGAGGCTACAGTTTTCAGAATGACATGACTTTGTGTTCAACAAAAAAGAGCCACACCTGAATAAATCACTACAAAAATTCAGTTATAAAGAGAATATGGTAAAATCTTCCAAGTGGAAGAGGGAAAGAACAAAAGCTACTTATAAAAAAATTTAAAATGAACAACCACGTCAGGTGTAGTGGGGCCCAACTGTAACCCTAGCATTCTTAGAGACTAGGGCAGGAGAACTGTAAATTTAAACCCAGCCCTAGAAAACTTAGGGAGACCCCATCTCAAATAAAAATGAAAAAAGCCTGGGGATGTAGCTCAGTGATAAGACCCTGGGTTTAATCCCAATACTGAAAAAAAAAGAACCTCCCCACAAACGATTAAGCCTCCAGTTTTTTAATGTACACTTTTTCATTTGAATCCTGACATGGCCACTTACTAGCTTTATGATCTTGAATATGTTATTAATCTGACAATGCCCAAGTTTTGCATTTTAGAATGGTCACAATAATATTACCTCATGAGTCTGTTGCAAGAATTCTACGAATATATACATATGTAGCTATAGATATAAACATGGATATGGATTTGATGCTGAGTGGTTTATGACACAAATTAAGAATTCAACATTTTGTCATCAACAATACATGCTTAAAAGTAATGAATTAATGAATATTTCTCAAAGGAAAATTTGAATTTTAAACAGGAAAACTATTAAGCAGATATGACATCAACACTTTCAGCAATGTACATACAATATACCTACTATAGGAAATTTTACTGGGATAAGGATATGGTGTAAAAAAATGAAAAAAGAAAAATGACTTCACATCAAGGTGGTTGATCAAACCCAGAGAATAATAAAGAAAAACACAGCTGCCTATCCAAACTGCAGCAAGAGGACAATAATGTTAGTTGTAAACATGGGTCCTATGTGTATTGTATTGGACTTTAAACTTCAACCCATGTCCAACTCATAAAAGACTTAGTAATGGCTTAGTAATATTAAAACTCCTAGTGTGATACCTTATTATTTAGAATGAAAATAGTAATCAAATTATTTAGAATGAAAATAGTAATCAAATCAAAGATTAAAAATAAAAACCAGTGGGAGGAGCTGAAGGCTATAACCAGCTCACCTAGCATTCTTACTTTTCCCCCGATGTTTTGGAAGTCCGGGGCACCACCCACATACAGCCCATCCACTGTTGCACTACATCCCAAAGCCTGCCCTTTTCAAGGATACTGCCGTGCATTCCCTTTCTTCCTTCTTGCACAGGCCTTTTCCATCTTTCCTGGGTTACCCTCTTTGCTATGCACACATTTAAGTTCCCTTGTTCTGACAAGACACATGAAACACCGAACCTTTCTTGACCACACATCCTAATCCAATTACAGACTCTTTCGATTCCCCTTGAAAACAAATCACAGAACTGATAGATTTGTTGTCTCTGACTCCTCTACCTCCCTGACCAACCTCCATTTGACTCCTTATCTCTACATTTATATTCTCAGAAAAATGTCTCAAAATTAATAGGTACACTAAATGTGACATTTTATATTAAGTAAAAAAAGAGGTAAATGTTTTGACCTGGAAATTCTCACATCACTTCAAGTCGAGTAATAATCAAAAAAGATGCAGTGCAGGATCTATGTCAAAGAACTACTACAAGAAATGAAAAAGGAATAAAAAGTAAATGAAGCACACTAAAAAAAGAAATTGAAAAGGATATCAAAAAATGGAAGGACATCCCATGTTCCTGGGTAGGAAGAACCAACATCATGAAAATGGTTATACTTCCTAAACTACTATACAGATTTAATGCAATTCCAATCAAGATACCACTAACATACTTCAAAGAATTAGAAAGGACAATCATGAATTTCATCTGGAACCACAAGAGACCAAGAATAGCAAAAACAATCCTAAGCAACAGGGGAAAAGCAGGGGGCATCACAGTCCCAGACATAAAACTATACTATAAAGCTACAGTATTAAAAACAGCATAGTACTGGCAAAAAGACAGACCTGAGGATCAATGGAATAGCTTGGAGGATATAGAAACAACCCCAGGCACACTCAAATACCTCATCTTTGACAAAAGAGCCAAACACCCTCATTGGAAGAAGGATAGCCTATTTAACAAATGGTGCTGGAAAAATTGGCTAACCACATGTCGAAAATTAAAACTAGATAGATGTCTCTCACCATGTACTAAACTCAAATCAAAGTGGATCAAAGATCTAAACATTAAAACAGAAACATTAAATTTACTGGAGAATAAAATAGGAAAAACCCTCGAAGACATAGGGGTAGGAAAAAAATTTATGAACAAAATCCAGACTGCACGGGAAACAATACAAAGAATCAGTGCTTGGGACCACATGCTATTAAAAGGTTTTTGCACAACAAAAGAAATCACCAATAGTGTAGGGCGAAAACCCACAGACTGGGAAAAAATCTTTACTAGCTATCCATCAGACAAAGGTCTAACATCTAGAATATACAAAGAACTCAAAAAAATTAAACCTCCCAAACTTAAAGACCCAATCCAAAAATGGGCAACTGAAATGAATAAACATTTCTCAGACGAAGAAATAAAAATGGCAAATAAATATATGAAGAAATGCTCAACATCACTAGTCATTCAAGAGATGCAAATCAAAACAATGTTAAGATTCCACCTCACTCCAGAAAGAACCGCATATATGGAAAAATCAACCAATAACAAATGCTGGCGGGGCTGTGGGGAAAAAGGAACCCTCCTCCACTGTTGGTGGGAATGTAGACTGGTCCAACCACTGTGGAAATCAATATGGAGCTTCCTCAAAAAACTACAACTGGAGGTCCCATTTGACCCAGCTATTCCCCTACGGGGGATCTTCCCGGAAGAATTAAAATCGTCATACTACAAGGACATATGCACCACCATGTTCATAGCAACACAATTTGTAATAGCTAAGTCTTGGAAACAACCTAAATGCCCAACAACCAACGAATGGCTAAAGAAAATGTGGTTTTTCTACACAATGGAGTACTACACAGCCATAAAAAGGACAAACTAGAGTCATTCATATATAAATGGATGTTCCTGGAGAACATACTCTTAAGTGAAATAAGTCAGACACTCATGAGCACACATCGAATTGTTTCTCTGATATGAGAAACCATAACTGTAAATAAGGACAAAGAAGTGTAATAGATATTATATAAAAGGAAGATGGTGTGCAGAGAAGAGGAGTACTAGAAGGAAAGAAGGGGAAAAGCAGAAAGGCAACAGGGGAAAGAGAGGGGAAAGGGAAAATATGGAAAATGATAAATGATCCTGCTGTAAATAGGGAGGGAGGGAGCAGAGGGGAGGGGCGGG
>PVJO010031487.1:0-14266 GCA_004026905.1 Hystrix cristata
CGTAATATCTATTCTACCCCTTTAGATACAGAAGTCACAATAGAAGCTGAAGACAGCTGCAGATTTCGAGATGGCAACAGGAACCATTACGTCCAGCATGGGGCCCTGTGTGGGCCAAGATGACGGAGAGAGAGGCACAAGGGGAGGCGGCCACGGGCACTGCCACATGGCCCTGGGGCACGGCAAGGCCCCGCTTTGTCTCCAGACACTGCTGGATGGTGGACTCTGCTTTGAAATAAAGGAGACAGGAGAGGGCAAAACATTAAGATCATAAAACACAATTCTATGGCTGAGTATGAGATTAATTAGCAAAGAGCAGAGGGGCACTTGCTAGGCAGGAAACAGAACTGCTAAGTCTCATTGCGGGGTCATAATGAAGATGCTGTGTGGAGTCTGTCACTACCTGGGAGAGATCAATGTGGCTTCCTGAGAGCAACTCTATACATTACAGCTTAAATATCTAACATAGAGAGGGACAGGAAACACCAAAGACAAATTTTCCCCTCCTCACTACTGTTCAGGGTTAACCATGGTCTCAAGAAAAAAAAGGAAAAAACACTCTCAGGTAAGATGGAGAAACATAGGGCTGGACAGCAAAAATTTTCCTAACAGAATGGACCCTGGGAGAATTAAAGAAATTGAACTTTAAAATTAGAAAAAGAATCCTACAAAATTCCCAGCTATGTCATCATTCCAAGAAACAGGTCTACTTTCCTCTCGAGGTACTTGTGGCTTGATCCCAGGGCCTTGCGTCTGCCGCGCAAACAATCTACCACAGAAGTACATCCCCGGCCGCTTTTAAATTATGACACATGGTCTCACTAAATTGCCCATGCTGGCTTTGAATGATTTAAATCTGATGTTCTCCTAGGTTCATAATAAGTAAAGAAGACTCGTTTATATTTTGTGATTTTTAAAAATTACAGATCAAGAATCCTTAAGCCAAAATCTGGCTTCAAGATCTGAAACTCTGAGTACTGATAAGATGCCCCAAAAGTTTTCAGGTTTCACGATATTTCAATCTTTACATTAGGGATACTCAATCAGTAGAGCCTATGGAACTATTCTGAAAATCAAAAAACTCCAAAAAACTCCAAAATTCCAAAATGGTTCTAAACATTTTGGCGAAGGATATTCAACGGGTATTCAGCCTCTCACTATCACCTTGAAATTCAAAGGGCAGACAGACATCAGTTTGATAATGAACTGTTTTAGTATTAAGCTAGTTAAAAAAAAAAAAAGCATTCTCAACTCACTAACTCAAGTAGCATAAGACGTTTCTAATAAATGCCTGCCACTATTATTCTTTTCCCAAGTATTATCATTTCACTCTGTCCCTGATGTATCCACTAATAGTAAGACCAGTATAAATACTCCATTATCCAAAAGGTAAATGTAGCTAAAAAGATTACGGTTACTTAACTTCTTCCACAAATTAGTATATCTTAACAGAAAAGAACTTTTACACTAAAATGTTATTTCCCATCTCTTTCTGGAAACAATAAAGCAACAGACAACGTACTCGGAGAAATGAAAATGGGCTATTTAAGGTATCTAGAAGCCACACTCCACGTCACCCTGGACAGACACGCAGTGTGTGGACAGCTAAGAGAGCACAGTGGGGCAGCTAAGTGCGCTCAGCTCCTTACAAGCCCTGCTGTGGGACAGCTTCCGTGCTGTGCTTTCCGAATGGTAAAAGCCAGAGCCTTCCAGCTAGCAAAGCTCTAAGTCATCTACTCCCAAGTTTCCCCAGTGCTGGGCTCCCAAGGCATCAAGTGTTCAGTTTTGGCTTAGGAGCTCCAGGGACGAAGACTGTTTCCCTGGAAAATAATCTTCTCCCGTTCAGAGCAGCTCTGTCAGAGACGATTCTGGTACCATACCGCTCAGGACCAATCAAGGATACCACAGTACGCTCACTACTTCAAGTGAGGCCAACTCATTTGCTTTCTATTGCTGGATAACAGAAGTCCCCAAGTCAACATCAGCAAGGCGGCCTGACAGCATTACCAGGGCCCTGGCTGATCTTTCCACACCACCAGCAGGACACTGGTTTGACAAACTTTACGTTTCGAGATTGCTCCTATCGTTCCAGCTTTCACATGCGGGCGTGACGACATCCAGTGGAAGATTTTCTTTTCTGACTCTGAGGGGAGGGGTGCACACAAAGAGCGCTGGCACATACGTGCTACGGTTGGAGTACTGTTTGTCCCCACCAGGGTTCATGCTTGAGGCTCAGTCCTCAATAAAACAGTGCTGGAAAACGGTGGGGCCTTTAAGAGCAGGCTGGGGCCTTGGGGGCTCTGCCCTCAGGAGGGAGTAATGTCTCTCTCCCAAGACTGTGTTAGTTCTCATCAGAACGGATGAGTTATCTGAGGAGCAGGTGGACATGGTTAGCCTCCCTGTTGCTCTCCCACACACGTCCGTCTACAGATGCTCACTTCTCTTCCATGATGTGATGCAGCACGAAGCCCTCACGACAAACCAAGCAGATGGCCAGCACTACGCTCTTGGATCTCCCTACCGATGAACTAAATAAATCTCTTTTCTTTAAAGTATATGGCCTTGGTTAGAGCAACAGAAACAAAACTAAGAAAATTTCTTAGTGGCCAGAGCTACGTCTGGCCATCACTGGTGAGAAAAATGGGCTATTTCACCTGGATGACATCAGTCAGGATTTGATCTCCTGGCTCCCCCATCTGCCCAGAAAGCTGCACCAGGAAGGCAGATTACAAATCCAGGTTCCATTGGGAAGAAGGAGAAGGCAGAAGGCATTGAGATGTACAAGCAATTAAACATTTGCTATGGGTTTTTGGGAGCCAAAATCTTCACTTTCAGTAATGTTTGCCTAATGATACTATTTTTGACTTCTAGATGTAATAAGAAAAAAAATCTGTGTTCCTTCAATGCACTACAAATTCTGCACATGCAAAGCCATGTGTTCCCTTCTTCACACCCAAATCTCTTGCGGTTAAATATTCCTCTTTACCTCTATTGTTCTACACCTCTGACTTTACCATCCTGATCATCTTCAGCTGACAAGTGCCCTCATAGGAAGTCTGGGGCCCTCTTAAATGTTTAATATCAAGTGAAACAGCACTAAGTATCCCCAGTATTCTGAACACTGCACTGCTATCCACGCGACCCAGGGCTCTGCTGCTCCTCTGCCATGACCCCCGTGACTCACAATCAACTTGTCGGAGACTAAATCTCTTCACCTTTCCTGCAAATGTCAGTTAGTCTAACTGTCTACAAGCCTGACTTGTTGGCATTAAAAAAGAAGATAAAGTACAAAACTTTGCATTTTTAGTTATGCTGTATTTTATCTTATTTCAGCCTCTCTCTTCAACCTATAAAGTTCTGTTAGTTATAAAAACCGTGTTTCTGTTCTCAATGATAGAAATGAAAACTTATGCAAAGCTCACTCAGGGTTACTTCTCAGCCTCACAGTGCAGGCCACGTTTGCAGGTAAAAACATCTGTCTCACGAGAGGCCTTCCAGGACCACAGTAACTGGCTGAGCTCCCAAGATCCAGAAACTGACTACACAGGATCAGTGATGATCTAACCAGTCTACAGAGAAGAGCTCTCTTTGGACTCACTTTCAATGGTAAAACCAAAATGTGTATTCAAAATTTAGTGAAAGTTACAACTGCTGAGGGGACCGAGAACATGAAGAGTCTTGTGGCCAATGAGCACCCCTCAAACCAACCATGTTACAAACGGATATGGAAACGCAAGGAACCAAATAAAGAGTCCTTTGTTCGACACATCCTTTCCATGTTGGCAGGACATGCAGTCACGCAATAATCAAACATCCGCTTAGTGAGCATAAAAATTAAGGCAACAAGTCCCCTAAAATACATCTGACAACATCAAGGAAAATTAACCTCATGCACCATTCTCTACAACAGGGTTATATCCTCCTACAACAGAGAACTAGACAAGATACTACAGGTACTTGGAAGGACACAGTCAAAAACTGTCCCAATTATACGATTAACCAACTCCTTTCTGACAGTCTCACCACCTGAAGAGATGCATGCATTCCACCAGGCTACGGTCAAGGTCATCTGGCCTGGAAGCTCTTCTGTCTCACAGACTCTGACGGTAGAATGGTTAAGTTCAAGGTTAAGCTCTCTACTTTCTTTTCTAATTACGTGCTCTTCAACAAGTTTCCAAACTTCAGTTCTAGATCCACTATTACTGCTGTAACAAATTAGAACACATCCCCTACTTATGGTTGAGTTCCATTCTGGGAGAACTGTTCGTAAATCGGACTCATTCATGAGCCAAAGCTTAAGCCAACAAAGTGAGTCTTCTATAGTACACCTGTGAAAGTTTGCAATTCGAATGTGTGTAGGTTGGGGACTTACTGTACTACAAATCTGTTAGGAGCTTAAACTAACATGAGTCTTCTATAGTTCTAGGGGTCAGAAAACTCAAAAGAGTTTCAGTGGAGTAAATCAAGGGGTTAGTAGTGCTGCATTCCTTTTGGAAGCTCCAGAGGGAAGAACTACTCCCTTGCTTTTTCTGGCTTCTATGGACCACATTCACTGGCTTGTACTCCACTCCTCCATGTTCACATCTAGCACTGGAGTATCTTCAGATCCTGCTATCCCACCTTTCTGCCTTTCTCTGTCACTTCTAAGCCCCCATGTTATTATACGAGGCTCAACCAGATAATCAGGATAATCACTGCACAATCACATCTGCAATGTCTCTTTTGCAATGTGGGTAATGTAGTTACAGGTTCTAGGGATCAGGACATGGACATCACTAGTCCTTAGTCTGTCTACCACAAAGTATTAATACTGATACTGATTTTATATCACTCAGGTCAAATCTTATTAAAAAATTCAATCTTATCTTAAAACTTCAATACTATTAACTAATAAACTATTTTAAGCTTATTTAAATTTTTCTGTTGCTGGGACAAAATACCTGACACCTGCAACTTAAAGGAGGCAAGGTCTGTTTTGGCCCATGGTTTTGGTGGGTTCAGTCCATGGTCAGCTGGGTCCAAGGCAGAGATGTGGCAGAGTGAAGCTGCTCAACTCATGGTGGCTGGGAAGCACAGTGGGCTGGAAAGAGCCAGAGAGAAATGGGCCCAGGACCAGAAACAGTCCACAAAGTCATGCCTTCTTGACCCACTTATTCCACCTAGACCCTACTTCTAATAGTATACTCAGCTATGAACTCATCGACAAGTTAACCCACTGATTAGGTTAGTAGCATACAATCCAGTCGCCTCTTCCAGGGTTTTCTTAAACCAGTCAAGATGACAGTCAAGGTTAACTGACACAGAAGGACACGGCTCTTTCTACTTACAGCTCATACTAAAATTAGATCACATTTCTATTTCAGTTTTCACATAAAATGCCACATTTTATTTATCAATGGAGGAAAAAGTATAAAAGTTAAGTAATCATTAATGTCCCTAAGACTATAACATTTAATATGGGACAAACTAAACAATAAACTAGGTAGGAGGAAGTTAATAAGAGAATCTAAATACTCCATTAAGTGTTTCCTATTGGAAGCAGGAAATGTGCAAAAAACACTCTTCTGGTTTTCCTTCTCCACTATGGCCAGGCCTTCTTGCTCCGGCTGGTGGATGCTTCCCTCTGCTACCTCTAACTTGACAGTGCCCCAGGTTCAGGCCTCGGGCCTTGATGTGCACATTCACTCCATTAGGATAGCCAGTCAATCTCAGGTCTTCACCACTTATGCTAACAACTCCAAATTTTCTACTTCCAGTCTGGATCGGACACTTGAACGCCAGTCTTACGTATCACACCTGCCTCCTTCACAGCTGCCTTAGAAGTCAAACAGGTGACTCTGCATATCCAAAACCAAATTCCTGACCCTCCCTACAAACCTGCTCCTCATGTCTTTCTCAGCTCATTAAGTAACAGCTCTACCCTTCAAAAACCTTAGTATCATTCCCCATAACTCTCTTTCCTTCACATAAGCATGCCAAATCAGCTCTACCTTCAAAACATATCCAAAATCTGACTATTTTTTTTTACCATTTCACTATTACCATCTAAGCCAAGCCACCATCATCTCTTGCCTACAGTTCTGTTAACTAATTTCCTTCTATCTTTGTTCTTCTAGTTTTTCTAATAAAGTAGCCAGAATTTTTAAAATTAAAATTGTTTATTCTCATACCCCTCCAACTAAAATTTGCAAATAATGAAATTAAACATCCTAGGTTTCAATTCAATTAGTATAGACCCCCATGTAATCAAGATGCCAATCAGGACATAGTAACTTCCAGCTCTGGGCTACTACAACTGAGGCTGTTATAAACTTTCTTTTCATGGATGTATGGTTTCATTAGTAAATACCCAAGGGCAGAACTACTGTGTGACAGGGCAGATACATGTAGTTGCTTGTTCATAGCAGCATTATTCACAACAGCCAAAAGGTACGAGAGGCTGAAACGTCCATCAGTGGCTGATCAGGTAAACAAACTGTGGTATGTCCACATAGCTGATTACTGTTTGGATATGAAAAAGAATGCAGGACAGACACATGCTACCAGGTGGATGAACCTTGAAATCATTACCCTAAATGAAAGAAGCCACACACAAAAGGGCACTTTCCTAAGAAATAACCAGAACAGTTCAACCTACAGAGATAAAACACAAACTTATGGTTGCCAGTGACTGGGATTAAGAGGAAGCGGCAGCAGTTGCTCAATGCCAACGGACTTTTCCTCCAGGTGATGGAAGTGTTCTGGAATGAGCCAGAGGTAATGGGGTTCAGCATGTGAATGTACTGTATGTTACCCAATTGTTCCATGTCACGTGAATTTCACCTCAAATGACATTCATTAATTCTGTGGAAAAATACTCCACAATTTTTACTTTTTTGCAAAAAGCCAAAAGGTTTACCACTGCACTCGAATTTGCAGTCAGTTTTCACTGACAGTACTTTAAAAAAATCTTATCACCAAGCATTTCTTGAGTAGTTCACCCTTTGTTCTACAAGCCATCAAACTGTATCGCTGCTCTGCAATTCCACAGGAAGATCACCAGATGCCAGCTTCAAGCTAATTAACTCTGGAAGTGACAAAGAAATTCCTGGGACATGAATAATCATAATGTAGCAGGCACTGCTGAGAAAACACTTCTAAGACAGTATGTACAAGATGCTATATAGCTGTTATAATACTTTGATTCTTCCTGAATTTTAATTCATCCTAAATCTATGATCTGAGGATTTTTACATCTGCCTAATATTTTAAATTGAGGTAGAACAAGGCCAGAGGAGCAGGACAGAAGAATATTTTCTATCCAGCCAAGTCAATTCTAAGTGTGTACTTTTTTAAAAACCTCATTTACTTGATATACGATGAGATAGGAAAAGGAATGTTCAATCTGAATTCTTAGCTCCAATTGAAGAGGAAATTCCTATCACTTTTTTATATAAAAGCTCTCACAGTAATGTATGAAAATTAATTCTCTAAAGCCAGAGAAAATGTTTTAGTATTATATATCATTAATGTTTTGGCTATTTTATATATAGACATACACAACTCTATTATACATCCAAAACACACTTCTAACAAAATAAACAGGTCCTTTTCAGCTCTAGAACTACACAGCATTTAAGGAAAAGCAAGACTGCTTACTGGGTGGTTCTATCTATTTTGGGGTTGTTACACTGCTCTCAGTTTAAAGTTTTATTTTTTAACTTTGTAATGTTTGCATTACACAGTGATTACATTTTATGTACATAATGCACTGTTGGTGGGAACATACACTAGTACAACCACTATGGAAATTTGTGTGGAGATTCCTCAAAAAAATAAACATGGAAATTTCATTTGATCAGCTATATCCCTTCTAGGTATTGCCCCAAAAGAGTTAAAATCATCCCGCATGCCCATGTGTATAGCAGCACAATTTGTAATAGCTGAATCTTGAAAATGACCTACCTATATGCTCATCAACAGATAATTGGATGAAATATTTTTTAAATCCTTCTAAAACAATATATTTTGCAGCAAATAACTGAAATTCAGTTCCTCTCTGCTTACTGATCAAGACCCGAGGGAGGTTTTTAAGTGCCCAAAGTGCACGCATCTTCCACGGTATCTACACTCACTAGAGCAAGGGAGCAGGGTGGTGGATCTTTAAAGGGAAATTCAGGCTTCTTTACTTCCCTCCTCCCACGACCCATTCATCCTCCTTGGATTCATCAGGATCAGGAGCAAGAACCAGGATGTGTACATTACACAGACACCATGCAAGGACACAGATTTATTAAAAGTCTGGACTCAAGTGCTGTGGTCTCTTTGGGCTTCTTTAGTATATAACTTGTTCTCATCCTCACTATGAGAGGCCACCAGAGAGCTGCTCTAGCCTAGCCCAGCTGTGTGCTCTGCCGAAAGGTTGGTCACTGAAAACCTTGTATGAATCACTATATGTCTCCTTTAGACTAAGATTCCAATTACGATCCTTCATCACCAGCCACAGGATGACCAGAACAAACAAGAAGGACCACAGAAGCCAGGTGGGGGCCTTTAGGAAGAATATACCTTCTAGGATCACCAGGATGCCAGAACCTCTTCCTTTACATCATACTTCACTTTACTATAACGGTGTAAAAATTCATGTGGAGCAACAAACATGCTCCCGAATAGTAAATTTTGTAGTCAAATGACATGAATTGGGAGCAGACAACTCCCAGCTGTTCTGGGAGCAGAACAGCTACCATGACATCATGGCGTACAATATAAGGTGGTTAGATAACTGAGTGGCCTGTTTTAAAGATTCTGTCCCAGGGGGGTTTCTTGTTTTGCTGTGGTAACCTTGTTCGTAGCTATAATCTCAAAGAAAACAACATTCCAAAGCCTCAACATTGTAATGAATTCAGTATTTATAAGCTCAGGTTCAATTCAGTAAGCGACTTTCCTTTTCTTTAGTTTCTTTAGCTCCCAACCTTTCTCTTCATTTGTCATACAATTCAATTGTTCCCCCTTTGTAGCTTCTGTTAGGTTCTTAATTCGGGTTATGCCTCTTTTGATTTCTATTTGGACATACGTGTGAGCATGTGTCTGTGTACACATGCACTGTAAACTGAAATATAAGCAGAAGATATAAGACACAAGGAAGAGAGTGGTAATTGACATAGAAGCCATGATAGAAATCGTTTTCTTATGATTTTTCTTTTAAATTTATGAAGTTGAAAAGAAAAATTCCTTAGGAACAGTTTAAATTCCATGATGTATGTTGGAGATGCGGTGTAACTCAGTACTGTGTCTACCATATGCAGGGCCCTGGGTTCAAACCCCAACACCATAAAAATACATACTCTTAAAGGGTTTGTCAGCATAAAATCCAAAAGGTAAGAAAGGGCTCACAGTGAAATCTTCCATCCTTGTGCCTGAAGGAGCCAGTGTTGATCTTCCTTCACACACTGGTGGGTGCCTTGTCTGCTGGAGTTTGTCCCAAGTCCCCATTATGCCGGAAACCACATCGTACTGCACCCTATACGTACTATATGGCCAGGCTTGAAGTTGTGATCCTCTGGCATGCACCAGGTGATTTCTGGCCTGCTGTTAACTGCAGGTTAGCTCAAACCTCAGAAACTGAACCAAGGCTAACGGGGGAGAAAGGAGATGTATACAGTTTTTTCCTGTTGACCCAAACAGCCATTTTTTCTAGGCATTTTATGCTCTCCTCTAGCAGATCCCAAACATCAGCAGCTGGGCCCTACTCAGATTCTGCCCATCAAGAGGGGATGGGATGGGGAATCTGCGTTTCTAAAATGTTCTCTCTCAGGTGACTGGCATGTTGCTGGTGCCAGGACCACATTTTGAAAAGCAGTGATGTAATAAAATCAAATCTTTACAGGCACCAGATGTGCTCAAAGTCAGGGTGGGCATACCCCAGCCACAGGGTAGGACAGAGCTACTAAGCAACACTATCTCAGTCTGTACCAGTTTCTTCTCCACCAATCCAAACTTAACTTTTGGACTCCAACTGCTCTGCACATCCTGTAACTGTCTAATCTTCAACTCTGCTGCTCACACTGGTTTTGTCTCTACCTATATATGTACTTTTCTCAGAAGACTTCTTTTTTTACATTACTAACATTTCTCTCTATCCATATTTCTTGTGATGTGCAAAGGAAAAGAAAAATCATCCAATGAAAATAACAGGAATGAATATCTCAAAGACCAAAGGTGTTCCTTGAGTCAGACTTAAAAAGACACAAGTTAAAAAGAAGTAAATTTACACATTTCTGAGATCAAAATCCTCTGTAAGAAAAATAAGGAAGGATGGGGGTTGGGGATTTAGCTCAAGTGGTAGAGCACTTGCCTAGCAAGTGCCAGTCCCTGAGTTCGATCCTCAGCTCCGCCATCCCCCCAAAAAAGGACATAAAATTCATATGACATTTAATGTCATAGCATGGATTAATACTGGGGTGCAAGTTATCCTGCAAAGTAAATATATTAACATAACTGATTTTAAATACAAATGCACAAGGGAAGGGGTGCAAATGTGTACTCAGGATTGAAAGGCTCATTTACTTAAAGCTTCATTGCTTTCAGGCATCAGAACTAAAGTATTATCATTGCTATACTTGCTAGAGTCAAATTTGGTGAATGTATAAAAATATGGTGCCAACTTAATTTTTGTGAGAGACAAGTCTTCGTTGAGCTGGGCCAAAGAATCACTACTCCACACGCTGAACCAAATGTAACACAGAGGATCTGTGGGCCAAGTGTGTGAGGAGTACCTTTCAACATCTGAGGGGGGCAGAAACTGTAAGGATCCCAATTCCTCCTCTTGAATATGCAAGACCTTTCAGAGGGGACCTTGAGCTGGAAAGAGTGTCTCTCTCAGAATACACACTCTCCAGAGAAGTTCAAAAAGGAATAAATGTGAGCACAGTATAGATCAAAACTCAGCAAAGATCTGCGCACATAAGAATAGATCAACCTTTACTGGGAAAGCATGCTGGCAGGGCTAAATTCCTCCATTGGAAATAGGGAGGCAGCCTAAACGTGCTATTTGCAAACCCACCCTAGCTCTGGTGGTCTCATTCCTTTCAAGGTCACTGTTATTTCCCAAAGAATTATCAGACCTTATAACCACCCATACCTTAAACATAACGGACTCCATGCCTTCCACTGATACCACAGATCCACCAAGTGACCTCTTACTTTATAACTCAGCAGTGACTTCTCCCACTTATGCAATAAAGTGTAACCCCACGACTTTGTGTATGAGACCACTCACAGGGTCTCTTTCCCTTTTAACCTGAGCTTCTATCAAGTATCTCCATCTTCACATGGCTTCTGCTGCCCCTAAAGCATCTCTCAGGCTCATGGCCTGTGCTTCAGCAGATGCTGCTGTTCTACGTGAACGTCTTTCATCATCCCTGCCCCATTCCTGGGCCCCGTGGAGAACTCTCACTCCACATCCAGAAGAGCCAAGCACTTTCCCTTTTGTGAGGACTTCCTTGTCTGCTGTCCTTGATGCTCTCACCACTGTGTCCCCAAGCACCTTCTTCACACCCTGACAGCCCTGACAGCAATGTGGTACCGTGTGTCTAGCTGATTACCCCTTTTGTACATCCCAACCCAGGACCTTCAGGGCTTGGAGAACAAGGATTGTTGGCCTATGTATCTTTGAGCAGTATTAGCAAAAATTAAAATATCTGAAATGAATATAAGGATGCAGAGAAATGTGTAACCTCAGATACAGTTGGATAGCTGGGCAGTGACTGCTACAGGCAGATAAGGAAAACCTGCAAACCCTCTGATTCTGGGGCACTTATTTCTGCATCCTAGACACACTGGCAGGCATTCAGTGATGTACGAATGTGCGGAGTAAGATGCCAGCATCTTCATTTGTTAGATGTCTAAGCAACTCAAACATAGGAAACTTATGCATGAACAATTTTTTATATTTGAGGAGAGATGGTTTTATGGACCTTTTTACTGTGAGTGGGAAAGTAAATTCATATCTTTCGTGGAGGCTATTTGAACATGCACATGAATACCACACCTTTCTCTACTGCAAAACAAACTGCCTACAGAAATAATCATGGACATACACGCATAAAGCTACAGTCACAAAAATGTCCTCCATGGTGTTATTTATAATAACAAATTAGAAAGGTCTAAATGACCAATAATAAATCAGCTAATTACTATAGTATAACAACAATAAAATGCTATGTGACAGGAGCTGGGGATTTAGCTCAGTGATTAGAGTGCTTGCCTTGCAAGCACAAGGCCCTGAGTTCGATTCCCCGGCACCACAAAAAAAAAAAAAAAAAAGCTATGTAACTGTGAAAAATTATGTTGAGGAACGTGATTCAATGATCCGAAAACGTATTTCCATTATATTGTTAAAGTGAAAAGGCTGTTTATATTTGTTTAAAAAATACTGTCAATACATGCATAGAAAATGCATTGGATCTTTAAACAAAAACTATTTTAAACTAGACAAAAATTCAGAAAAGTACATTTCGAAACAGGAGAAACCTTTCAAAAACCATACAGAAAGCAGTAAAATCTTAAAGCATCGGATTTGTATATTACTTATACAATTCAAAATTATAAACATTTTAACATTTGTATATTACTTATACAATTCAAAATTATAAACATTTTAACAATTTTAAGGCACATTCTTTCATCCGTGGGGCTGGGACAGTTTCTATAATGGATGACACCCTATAAGTAATGGCGGGTTTTTTCTTAGAACATAAAGATAAGTGCACCTTGTCTTCCACCATCAAAAGTATCTGTGAATAGGAAAGTAAGTGAAGGCTTCATTTTTTTTTTTTTTTTGTGGTGCCGGGGATCGAACTCAGGCCCTTGTGCTTACAAGGCAAGCACTCTAATCACTGAGCTAAATCTCCAGCCCAAGGCTTCATTTTTTTAAAGGGAAGAAAAATATTACAAGATTTATGGGACTTAAATGTTGATTTCTTCTATTATTTCTTAGCCCATTCCTGTAGACTTTGTTTGTGTCCTCCCAAAACTCTTTTGAAAGCCCAGTCACTTGAGATGGTAGCTGGAGATAGGGCCTCTGGGAAGCAATGACCTGCGAGTGGAGCCCCCTTGAAGGGACCAGTGCCCCACGGGGGGGGGGGGGGGACAAGAGATGATCTCTCCACTGTGACAGGATAGCAAGAAGGTATCCCTCTGCCATTCAGGAAGAAGCCGGCACGAGGAATTAAAGTGGCCAATACCTTGACTTCGGACTTCTAAGACTTCAGAATTATAAGGAATAAATCCCTGTAATTCGCAGGTAACATCTATGAATGGTGCAGTTACGGATCTCATCATTCCTTTTTCTTTTTTGTATATTTGTAATTATCTCAATTTTCTACAATGACCACAACGGTTCTTTAAAAAAAAGACAAAAATGTTTAAATACTGTGGAACAGGGGGTTGGAGATTTAGTTCAGTGGTTAGAGTACTTGCATAGCAAGTGCAGGTCCCTGAGTTCGATCTCCAGCAGCAGCAAAACAAAAAAATAAGAAAGATTCATGTAAATACCGTAGAACATTAAATGTTCACACACTTAAGAGGAAAAAGAACATAGAAAACCCCATGTGATAGCGGACATACGAATGTCAGTAAAGTGTGTAAATGAAAAGATGTGCATTCTGTGACTGTCCCCACTTTGCTCTCTGGTATTTCTGAAACTACGGTATTCATCAAACCAATATGGACAAATAATTTCTAACCCTAAGAAAAACTTTGTAAAAATACAAAGGATGCAAGGAGAGGAGAAACCTTTCTTAACTTACATATTCTAGCCAGAAGAGTTAGAAGGAATTCTCTCTAGATGTAGATAGTGCCTCTGATGTCTTAAGGCTTCACTGAAGTCTTAATGTGAGGCCTATTCCCTGCCATGCCTCCAACAGAGGGCCAGGCAAACTGCTACCACATCTGCACCACCTCAGCTTTCTGAAGACACAGCAGGGAAAAGATCTCTCTCCACCCTGCTCTTCTGGACCACATGGACCGGGACATGCATGTGAATGGGAACACACGGCCACAACGTAAGCAACATGTGGAGGTAGCACTGCATCAAGGGAGGTTTTGCTGAAGAAGTTTACCTGATAAGACAAGTGAGTTGGTTCTGAATCTCAAAACCTCATGTTCTTACTCTTCCTGTATTCCCTAAAAAACTAAATATGTACATACACATAAAGCTACAATAGCAAAAGGGAAAACTGACACAAAAACATCAGCCAATATTTTAATAAACCCCGCAGGCCCTGAC
>PVJO010031488.1:0-14267 GCA_004026905.1 Hystrix cristata
TACTTACAAATGCTATAAAGAGAAACTTAAATTGTTATATGTACTTGGATGTATACTACAGATTCATGTATCTGATGAAGGCTTATCTGAAATTCTGGTTTGCTAAACTGCTTTGTTAAACCAATAATTCAAATCCTCTTTAACATCTTATTTAAATATAAAATATATTTACTTTGAAGAAGACCTAAGGAGATCTTGCTAAATGCTCTTACACACAGACATGGTTCAGGCAAACTCAAGGGATTATGTTTCCGCAGAGTGTGGAACATATTTTTTGTGCGGGTTATATTAATCTCAAGCAATTCCAAATTCTAATGGCGCATTTGTGATAATCACTTTTCTTTAAAATTCCAAAGAGATTCCACCTGGCAATTCCTCAGAATTAGAAAGGCCTTATTGTAATGGTAAATCTTTGAAACCAGGCCCTCTTTGCAACAGCAATACTCTAAATTGTAATGACAAAGTGAAGAAAGAGCTAATTCTGTGCTTTTAATTGCCAAGAAAAAAGATGTATTTCCTTCAGTTTCTATCTTACATCTTGTAAAATCTTGGCCCTGTGTTTAGTTGAACCATGAAGGTGTAATTATTAAACCTAATTTTTTCAAGTATGACCAACTATAAAAAAGTAGGCTATCTACACCACCATATTTGCATTGCTTTCTCTTAGTTTTCTTTTCAACTTTTTCTGGCTTATAAATTCAAGAGAAAAGAAAACATTATCAGGGACTTTAGTATTTCTTATTGTTATTTATATATTATCTCTCTTAATAGGGCAGTCAGTGTAACTAAATGTGCTATGTTTAAAAATGAGCAATATTTGATAGTCACTTTAAATTTAGAGGAGTTAGTTGTTATTAATAAAATTGAACACTGGATAGGTGTCCTCACTAATCATAAAAATAAATGCTACAGATAAAATAGGAAGAACTGATTCCAAATAATACTCTAGGCAGCCTAAGCATCTTGCCAATTTTAACAGCTAAAAACAGTGAAGAATTTGAAATAAAGATGGTGAGATAATCAAAAGGTTAAAAATAGTGAGCTTGCTTCATTTCATCATGAATATGTGAAACATGCTTTTCAGTTGACTTGGCAATGTTATGCACCAGAATCCAATTTCTAAATGTTCTGGCTTAGACCACAAATTAGATGTGCCTTATTTATTTTCATGTGAAATCCAGTCTTGGCTGAGAGCATGTTTATTGTTTGAGGTGAATTTTTCCCAAAGAGAACTTTTTAATTTGATTGATCGTTTAATTTTTTTAAATTTTAAATTGCTATATAAAAGAAAAATTTTGCATATTAATGGAGAACCATGTAGTATTTTCATGTAAGTATAGAGGGTGTAATGTTGAAATCAGCTTAACCCTATTTATCTCCTTAATAATCAATTATTTTTTCATGGTGAAAACTTCCAATATCCTTTCTTCTACTTTTAAATATATTCAGCACATTGGTGTTGTCTATGTCACTCTACTGTGCAACAGCACACCAGGACTTCTTTCACCTGATTGTAACTTAGTTCCCATTCATAAGTATTTCCTTTTCCCCGACCTGTCATAGTCCCTGGTAGCATTCCAATCTCAAATTTTCTGAGTTCAACTTTGTGTATTCCACAAATTAGTGAGATCATGTATTACTTGTATTTTTATACCTGACTTTTCCACTTAACATAATAATCTTCAATTCCATCCATTTTCCTGCAAATGTCAGGATTTTATTCTTTTATAGTCGAATGATGTTCTATTGTGTATGTATGTACCACAGTTCATTTTTTTTTAACTTATTCAGTAGTTGATGGACACTTAAATTATTTCTATTTCTTTTTTTTTATTTTTTGGGGGGTGCTGGGGATCAAACTCAGGGCTTCGTACTTGCTAGGTAATCACTCCACCATTGAACTAAATCCCCAAGCCCTCTATTTCTTGACTATTTGGAATAGCACTACAATAAAGATATAAATACAGAATCTCTTTGATATATCAATTTCATTCCCTTTGTATGTGAATAAATGTTCAATATTATGAATCACCAAGGACATACAAATCAAAACCACAATAAGATGCCACCTCAAACCAGTAAAAGTGGCTAGTATGAAAGAAGTCAAAAGTGGCTAGTATAAAACAAGTGCACATGAGGATGTGAGGGACAGGGAAGCTTTATACAGCGTTAGTAGAAATGAAAGTATAGCCACTAGAAAGCACTATGATAGTTTCACAAAAAATTAAATATAGAACTATCAAATTAGCTTGATCTTATACGAAAATATAACACTGATGATATTCCTCCCACTTTCTTAATTATCTTCCATCTTTATAACCAAGGTTCTCAAGTGGGAAGGACACATTAGTGAAAGACATTGGTTAAAGACATTGGTGTGTCTTAGATATTTCCATACTACTTTATATTACACCATCAGTGCATGAATATTGGAATAAATTTGACCTGACTTTAAATTCCGGCTCTGTCACTGACAAGTGGAGTGAAACTTGTCAAGTCATGTAATGCCTCTGGTCCTCAGTTTCCTCAATTGTAAATGGACGAAATTACAGAATGAGCGTCTCATAATTTTGACATATGTATCAAGTGAAATTATGCATTCAAAATGCTTCAGATGATCTCGAACATATCTCGTGTGTTTAATGAATATTAGCTACTGTTATTACCATTTCTACCATTACTGGCGTCACAAATATCATGTATTTCTTTTTTTCTAAATGTCTTGCTAAATGAACTTTGAGACAGACAGATAAATGATGGCACTTGTTAGTAGTTCAACTTCTTAATTAAATTATATTAGGTTGAATTGTAGTGTTTACCAAATATAGAAACAATAACTTGGGAAACACATTCCTGGCTTATTTCACTTAGTATAACATCCTCCATGTCCTTCCATGTTGATGCAAATATACACGGTACAACATAAGACATCTGTTATATTATACTAATTAAATGAAATATCCAGAAAGGCAAATCCAAAGATAGAAAATAGATTAGCAGTTGACAAGAACTGAGAAAGGGAGATTATACATAGAAAATGTTTCTTCTTAGCGTGACAAATATGTGGCAGAATTGTATAGTAGTGATGCTTACTCGTATGCAGCACTGAATTAAATGCTTTAAAGAATGAATTTTATGGCATACAATTACATCTTTAAAAAAAGGCACTCAGAAATTATAGAAAAGGAGCTAATTTTCAAACATTGCCACTTCCCTAATTTGATTCTTTCTGTCTTGGTTTTTTGCATTTCTTCAGTGATTAGGAATAAAATCTCTCTCTGGGGATACAAGTAATATTCTGTTAAAGAATTTTAGATACTTAATAATCTCATTTTGAATTTTCTTTGGCATGTAATGACTGTTGAACAAATCTGACAGGCTGTTGTGTTATTACTAAAGTTAACATTGATATTTTAAATTAAACATCTTTTATGTATGCTTTGATACCTAATAGGAACGATAGGATAGGCAATCAGAACAAAAGTGCCAATGTAATGACATCTAGAAATTTGCTAACAGTAATAGGTATTAGGTACTAATGAAATCAGTAATAGGTATTAATGAAATTGCCAATACCTGTGATCTAGTCAGTGTCATTCATTGCATACATTCTGTATTATTTATCTATTGCTGAATTTTAAAATAACACAAATTCAGAGTCTTAAAACAACATATATTGGGCTGGAGATTAACAGTGACAGAGCATTTGCCTACTTTAAGATGGAAGAAATGCTGGTTAGATCTTCAGGACTTCAAGCAAGCAAACAAACAAACAGATAAACAAAATATATATGCCTATATTTTCTCAGTTCTGTGAAATGGATTCTGCTACATAATTTACCTGGGCTCCTTGCTTAGGATATCACAAGGCTGCATTCTTGTTTTTAGCCTCAACTGAGGAACAAGTTGCTTCCAAAGTCAAGTTTTTGGCAGATTTAATTTTCTTACAGCTGGAGAGGAGACTTGTTGCTTTTTTGCTGTTAGGTTGAGGTAACTCTCATATTCTAGACTCTATTTTATTTTATGTAAGCTTCCTAAAATGTCATTTATTCCAAGCTCCCAGCAAGGTGAAAATCTCTACAGTGAGTGTGTTAGCAAAATGGGATCTTATATAATCATCAAAGTGTCATCAGAACACTTCTGCCATATTCTATAGATTTTAAGCAAATTATATGGGTCCTGTCCTAACTTAGTCTACTTTGCCCTACTCTAACAGAATGCCTGAGATGGGATAATTTATAAAGATGTCAGATTTACCTCTTATAGTTTAGGTGGCTAGAAAATTCTAGGTTAAGTGCTTTACATCTGGCAAGGCCTATCTTGCTTTATCTTCTCATGACAGAAGCAGAAAGACAAGGGAGTGTTTGTGAGACAATGAGAGAGAGTTGAACTTATTTTTATAGCAAATTAACATTTGTGATGATGGACTTAATCCTTGTAATGAAAGCATAAATCCATCCATGACATGACTAAATCATATATTAACTGTCCTATCTCTCAATGCTGTTTCATTGTGGATTAAATGTTCAACACATGAATTTAAGGGCTACATTCAAAGCATAGCATGATCATATTAGAAGGGAAAGGATATTGTTGTGTATGGTGGCACATACCTATAATCCCAACTTTCAGGAGGATTGCCGATTGCCATAGTTCGAGACTAGACCGGGCTACATAGAGAGTTTAAGGCCAGCCTGAATTACACAGAGAGACCCTTAAAAAAAAAAAAAAAAAAGACTAGGTACTGAAAAGTGTGAATACAAGCAGGCAGAGGCCTACTTTCCTAAAAATAATGACTCCTTTTTTATGTGATTTAGTGATTTTTTTTGAAACATTAAGTAATATATCTTGAAGTTTTATATTCCTTGAGATAAACACACATTTATATGTGTCCTTTATTTTAATTCCCAACCATGCCCAAATAGTATATGAGAAACTTGAAATTGTGGCAATATTTTTTCTTCCTCTTATGAATCACAAGTTAATCCTACTACTATCTAAGCAAGTAGTTTTTGTTTGTTTGTTTGTGTTTGTTTTTGTTTTTGAGCTGGGGATCGAATTTAGGGCCTTATGCTTGCAAGGCAAGCACTCTAACTGCTGAGCTAAATCCCCAGCCAATCCTAGTACTATCTAGAACTTTGTTTGGATTATTTTGTAATGTGGAGTCCATTATGAGGATGTGCAATTTAAACAAGATTACGAAGATAACTAAAGAAAAACAACAAAAATGATTACAGGGATAGAAATGAACTTTGGAAGAAAAAAATAAAAGTGTTATCAGGTTTTGGGGTGCTGCAATCTCCTTCTAGAGGTGGTTTCTATGTTCTTTCTGTCCTGAACAAAGAATTGGTCAACACCAGCATAAACACTAGGAGAGTTTTACATTTATTAAAAGTCTAGGCCTGTAGGCATTAAAGAGGCAGGATTAAGAGTAGTGCAGGCTTTTATAATAACCTCAGCAGTGTCTAAGAACATAGCCTGTTATTGGTAAGTTACTCCCCTGTTAATCAAAAGTAAACATTTGTGTCCAGAATAGTTTTGACTTGATGGAGAGACAGAGCTTCTATCATCTCTCATAAAATCAGCTTTGTAGCTTCCTCTGTTAGCATAACTGTAGATTCTCAGACAGGGTGGTCATTCAGCAGCCAATTAGTCTAATTTTTTTGAAAAATATACTACTGCGAGAGATTCTTAGCCTTTGGTCAAGATGCCCAAAGCAATTCCTCTCTTTTCTCACACGTAGAGGAATAAAGATTTGCTTAATTCAGTTATTCCTAGTGCTGGATCCTAAGCAAGGGCATTCATTGTTTCTCTAAAGGCATTGTCACTCACTTTTGTCCATTTTAGGGGCACAGACTCATGGCCTTTGAGTCTATGCCCCTATAAAGGTGTTGCCATTAGTCCAAAATTAGGTAGCCAGATCACGCAAAAGCCAGCCATTTCCAGGAAGTAATGAAGCTGTTGTTTGGTGGCAGGAGCCCTAAGATCATAGATAGCTTGGTTCCAGTCACTGGACAGCTGTCATTCCCCAGGTATAAGAACCTACCTAAGGTATTAAATTTTTGGAAGAATAGCTGAGCTTTTTCCTTGGAGACTTTATATCTCCTCTTAGCTAGAAAGTTGAGTTTGTAGAGTGTTATAGTTGGATAACTCCCAAGTTTGGCTACAAGCTAGAATTCATCTACATACTGTAGGACTTTTTTTCATGAGAAATTGGCTAGAGTCTTTTAGTCTTATAACTACTAGTATAGCTAAATCTTCTGTAACAGGTATTCCATTGTATCATGCAGCAGGATCCACCTGTTGGCTAATTTGGTTATGGAGACTTCATGTACTCCCAGCAAGTGAAATCCATTCTGACCTTAGCTTGAACTTGAAAATTGCCCTCGTTTTTTCTAGTAAATCTTTTCCTGGAAAGGGAGTAGGACAGTGGTACAATTAAAAACTCATAGTTAAATGTTTGGCCTTCAAAGTGACACATCAAAGGAAAGCTAAAGAACTTTCGAGTAGAGGTCTCCTCAACTCCAAGTATGGCTATAGACCCAGCAGAGAGTTTTCCAGAGAAGAAAGTCAAAACTGAATGAAGTAACTATATTGGCTCACCCATGATGTCTATGATTACCCAGGGTTTCTTGAAGGAGATGGTGAAGTCTGTTGATAGGGGTATCGCAGGTTCTCCTGGGGCTCTTCAGTTGTTGGAACAGAAAATATGTATTTTGGCTGGCTCAGCCAATCTCTTGAAATGGGGATAGTCAGGCCTCCAATGCCGTGAGTCATGCCATGAGTGCTGCCGTGAGGCAGCACATTAGCTGCCTCACATTTGGAGCAAGGACCAAGCAGAGGCTTGGCACAGTCTTGTGCCCAGTATGTAGCCCCCTTGCTCTTGAAACGAGAACTCTTTCCTCAGGTGTCCCTGGATTTTCCTTTAGAAAATTTGGGTGAGTTTAAACCATTTCCAATTGTGACAGCTATCATCTTAGCCTTTCTATTTTGTCTCTCCACTGTGTCCTAATTGTTGAACACAGAAAAGACCATGTCCAGCAATTGTCCTATAGGTATCTGTGGGCATATCTGCAGATTTTATAGTTTATGCTGAATATCTGGAGTTGAACTACAAATTATATAATATCCCAGTAGTGCTTCTTCCTCTCTGGAAGATGGATCTAAATTAGTACATTTATAAAAGACTTGTACTAATTGGAAGATAGCTTGGTTTTCCTCTGTGCTCTGTATGATCTATTGATCTACTGTATGATCAATGTATTGCATTTAACAGACTTTTAATACACTTTTTCATCCCCATGGTAAATGAAGCTAGCACATCAGTTGTAATTTTTTTTTTTTGTCTATGACTAATATTATGGTCTCTGGTTGTGTTGAAGCAAGAATAGCCTCTCCAGTGTGATTTTCTTTACTTTTTAAAGCATATTTTTCATCCACATAGCTCCTAGTCTTTGGTAGGTTTCTTTGTCTTTGTAACAGTTTGACAAGTCACTTTTTTTGAATTATTGTGTCTATCATATATACAACTAAATCCTTCATATTCACATCCTACCACAAGTTCATCAACCATGGGTATGTTCTGATTTCAGAAATGTTTTCGGTCATATTTTAATTATTTATATTGATACACTTCTGACATATATAGTGACCACATTCATCATAGGGAATTTGTACCTGTTCATAATGTATCTTGATTATACTTTTTTCCCCTTTCCTCTCCCCTCCTTTCAACCCTCTTCCCCTCTATATTTACAAAAGATTTGTTTCCACTTTTTTGTTGTATGCTCCTTTTTACTTTTTCCCTTCCCCTCCCCCCTCCCTTGCTCTTTCTCCCATTTGAACATTTTTTTCCTACTTTCCAATATTTGTCATCCATTTTGGTCCTTATTTACCCTTTAAGTTTCTCTCAAAAGCGATAAAAAGTGACATTCAGACATACGTGTCAGATTTATTGTACTTAAAATTATGGTCTCAAGGTGCATCCATTTACCTAGAGATGTCTTGAGTTTGTCCTTCTTTATGACAGACTAGTACTCCATCATACATAAAAAACACGACTTCTTCATTCATCTCATGATGGGCATTTTGGCTGTTTCCAAGATTGTGCTATTACAAATTATGCTGCTATAAACATGATTGTGCATATATTGATGTAGTACGATGCTTTTAACTCTTTTGAGAAGATATCATGAAGGAGAATAGCTGGGTCAATTTGAACCTCCAGTTTTAGATTTTTGAGGAATCTCCATACAGATTTCCACATGGGTTTTAACAATCTCTATGCCCATCAACAGTTCAGAAATGTTCCTTTTCCTTTACTGACTCACCAGCATTTGTTATTGGTTGATTTATAGATAATAGCTATTTTTTTTTTTTTTGGAGTGAAATGGAATCTCAGTGTTGTATTAATTTGCATTTCTCAAATGACCAGTCATGTTGAACTTTTATACATGTTTATTTGCTGTTTGTATTTCTTCATCTGAGAAGCACCTATTCATTTCAGATGCCCATTCAACAGCTGGGGAGTAGACCAGGGTGGGTGAGAGGCGATGGGCAGGAAGAACGTGACCGCTGTCGTGAGAAATCTCCTTTCGTCTACTTCTCTCTTTGCCTCACTGCGATGCACAGCATGCCAGGGCTTGGAGGCAGTCCTGGGTCCCCCAGTAGGTCTGGACATGGCACTAGGGCAAAGGGAAGAGGCTGAGGGATATTTCAGGGAGGGGCAGTTACCCCCTGGTCCCCAAATGTTATAAGGCACAATTCTTGGAGGCAACTAGATTCCATCCAAACATTTAAAAAAAAAAAAAAAAATTCCAAAACTCCCAAAAGAGTTGCTAGATCCCAGGTCTATGGTGGCTCTGCTTGGCCAGCACCCACCTAGCACCATGTGGGGTTATGGGTGGGAAAGGGGTACTGGACCAGTCCAGGGTCCCTGCTGTGAAGAGATGTAAAGGAGAGCATCTCCAGTCTCAACATCTTCCTTACAATATTTTAAAATTGTTGAGGGCTGGGGATTTAGCTCAGTGGTTAGATTGTTTGCCTTGCAAGCATGAGGCCCTGAGTTCGATTCCCGGTACCAAAAAAATAAATAAGTAAAATAAAATAAAATTGTTGAGCTTTTAAAAACTCAAAAAAAAAAAAAAAAAAAAAAAAAGATGTTCCTTCCTCCGCGCTGCTGGAGTCAGCAGCCTTACGAGGGCTCTTGGCTTAGAGGAGTTGCATGCAAAGATAAAACAACCGTGTAAAATTTTTGCTTTGTCATGGTTTAGGAAGAAGAGAAAAAGTTATAAAAATAATCCTTCGTGACTGTGAACCTCAGAAACAGAAGTTAATGCAATGCCAGTAAATGGAACAAAGAAACTGAGTAAGGTTTTCTCCTGTTTAGGGCTATAGAGGCATTATCCTGATATCAAAAGACAACAAAAGTAATCAGAATACTTGAGCAACGAGACTACAAAGAAACATAAATAGGACGGGAAATCAAGACTAGAAATTGAGATTTGAGGGTTTTTTAGAGAGAGGAAGGCTGAGCGGATAAATGATGCCATCTTTTCCCCTTTTCTTGCTCGATGTTCTTTAAGCTTGCAGTGTCTTCTTTGCGTTCTTCGTGTCTGTGTGTGTGTGTGTGTGTGTGTGTGTGTGTGTGTGTATTGTGCATGGCCTTACTCATTCAACTGTAGTAAACTCCAGTGTTTGAAGTTATTCATCATCACAAAATAAACTCATTACTTCACCTGGAGAATCCAGTCTTCTGTTGCTCTGCAGGGTATCCACATTGTGAACATGTGAAACCCTCAATCACCATCTCCACCATGCCAGAATACAACTAGTGGAAGAGATGTTGGTTTGCTTGGGTAATGAATGGTAAAACAATCACAAAGGAAATTTTATTTTGTTTTGTAGTTTTGTTCACAGCACTGGTCTTATTCTCTCCTTTAATTAGCAACATTTAAGATTTTACAAACATCTATGGTAATACTAGTTATTCTCCCCCCTTGAAATCACTCTGTTTAGAAAATACAAGAACATTTCATTTTGGAAGTGGGACATACTGTCTCTTTCAGGTACTAAGTAAAAAAGAAAATTTGTTATATATTTAGATAACAAAATATTAGGGAATAAAGCCTACTTCATAATTTTTGGAACATTTATGCAGCATGAGTAGCATTATTCTAGAGGGAATTCAGGTGGTATATTTAAGGTTAATACCACCAATCATTAAAGTTGAACTTTAATCTGAAATTATAATAATTACAAAGGTGCCTCATAAAATTTGGGATTGCTATGGGATCATTCACACAACTAATTGGGTAATCTCTATTTTTCCTAATTTGTTTATATGATTATAACCTGAAATGAAAAATAACATGATATTTTTGCCTTTTATTTTCCATGTAATGACGATGTTAGAATAGTAGTTAATGCGGGCTAGTTTCCTATCAGTCACAGGTTGAGGAACTCCTCCCTGTCGATTTTTAAATGTCCCACTCCTGCCCAAGGACCCACCTCTCTAACTTCCAAATAGTACCCACAGTTGAAGAAGTGCATAAATCAGTTCTTGGGGAAATTCCCCTCTCAGGTGCAGAATAGATGCTGAAATACCTCAAGGTGTCTGAAAATAACCTTCAGCTTTAGACAAATGCATTATCTGCTCATCCATATGGATTATATCTCATGGGTACAATTACACCAGAGTGAATTATGGGTAAGGACATGCACAGCTAACACAGAGAACATGACTCAGCATAAACTGTCGAACACACCCAGTCTCTCTGGGACGGACTTGGACCCTTGACCAGAAATAAAAGATCTCTTCCCCTAATCCTCAGGGCCACTGTGAGCCTTCCAGTGGCCCACTTTTACTGTGCAGAGTTGCTTTTGTTCTGCCCTCAATAAATGTACATTTTCACTATCCTCTCTTTATGTCTTGTCCAATTCATTCTTTGGGCGCCAAAACCTGGAAAGAAGCTCTACGGGCCTCTTCATCTGGTAACAGTGTAATTTCATTTTTCATGTTCTGAATCCAATGGTTGAAATCATTGCTTTTATTTAAGACGTAAATTTGTAGTATATTTTTTTTCAAAAGTCATTACTTGATTTTTTTGTGTGTCTTTGTATACAAAACATAAGGAAATAAAATAGTTACTAGAATTGAATCTCATAGTTTTTTGGGGGGTTGGCTGGCTGGTTGGTTGGTTGTCCTGATTTGGGCAGTTAATATATTTAGAGGAGAGAAATGATGATGCTTATTCCAAATTACTATATATAAAATCATCTGATACATGTAAAATAGACAATAAATATATTTATAATTGAAGCATTTGTCAGTTTCTTATGTATTAGCACATAGTGGTCTAAGTATAGTAGTTTATCTAACCACCACAGAATTAGACATAGTTAGACATTTTTCTAATTTTAATTTTTCTCAGCATTGCAGAAAGTACTTATAAGCTAATGTCTATGCGTTCCCATTATTTTTCATGTGTTCACATCGATAAATGAGAGTAATTGGGAACACTTCTGGGTGCACCATTTTTGATTATGCTTTTCTGCTAACATGATCCTGAACTTACTATGCCTCTTGGAGAAAAAAAAAATAATAACATTAACCAAATCGCTTAGCATATGACAGAATATGTTGTGGTCTTGAGAAAAAAAGTATGGTTTTGCTTTTCTTATTTACTGAAATTTATGGAACTACAGCAAAAAGTTCTGGAATTTAGTTAATAGTCCAAAACTGTTGTTTCCTCACCCACGTGCATTTTCATAAGAAGCACTGTGTACATCACATTGACATTACAAAGTAATTCTCACTGTATTAAATAATTCATGACTTAATTCAGTGCATAAAGTAGAAATTGACATTCTATTTTATAACGTGCTCACAGCTTGAACAAAAAATTGCTGTGGGAGATAGAATATTTAAACAAAAGCAAAGAATGTACAAGAATAAATTAGGAAGAAATTCATTTTTTAAAAAAGTTGTTAATATGAATGCAGTCATTTGTTGTACATTTCATCAAAACGACAAATTACAACCATTATTTCCAAATCCAAATGTAGCTAAGGAATAAGTTTAATTTTAAATGTATTCATCAAAAGTCAAACTACTTTATTACTAACTAAAAAAATATTAGCTTTTATTGTTTTGGAATTCTACATGAGTTTTACTTCATAGTATAGCAATTTTATAAAAGGAATTTTTTAGTGCAACACTTGAAGTATTAAGCTTGTCCTTTGTCTTTACTGTCATGAATATTCTATACCACTGCAGAAAAATATTTCTCATTATAAAGGGTAAATGTTTCTCATTTAGATAAGGACTAATATGCTTCTTTAAGTGGCACAGAGATCACAACATTGGGTACACAGGGTAGAAAATATAATCCTACCAGAATATTTGCCTCTATATTGAACAATAATTACATAACTATGATGTTTTAAAGCCGTATATTATTGGTTGGAATATATTTTTAGAGAGAATACAATATTTAAAGATGAGAATGTAAATGTTTTCAATAGGAACATCAACATTGTCAGTGCAAAGTAAATTACAGCTGACAGAAAATGGAAGATTTTAGGTTCAAAAAGTGATGTGGAGAGGACTGGGGCTCTATATATCCTTTCTTACAGTTTTGGAAGTTGAGAGAACCTCTAAAGTTTAAAGAAAAAGAAGAAGATATTTATTAAGAACTGTAAAATAACCAATAGAAGAAACGTAAATTATGATACAACTTTCAAGGATTGGGAAGTGGAAGAAAAAGAAATGGGATAGTCATATTGATTTAAATCTCTTTTTCATAACATAGAATCAGAAGATAGGGTCTAGGAATAGTTACAGAAATACATTTTGTGTGCAAATGCACCCCTTCTCTTTTGATTTCATCTTATTTTTTTGAAAAATCAAACATGAACTCAATAGAGCTGTCTAGGGGAACAAAATCTATGTCTCTGTTCTGTCTTTCTCTTGCATCATCATTTGTGGCACTGCTGAAATATCTCCACATGACTCTTTTTTATCATCTGCACTTCTTAGAAAGCTGCGGTAAGCCAATGAAACATGAGGCTTGTGTTTCACATTGAAGTTTTGCTACATGTGATGAAGATTATTGAAATGCTTGAGTATCTATGACTTAAAATTATTTCAAGTAGCATACTGAGCTTTATCTGAAATGCACCAAGGACTATTATAAAAAGAAGCAAATTTTGAAATCAGTTTTTTTAATCCCTAAGTAAATTTTGAGAATCATACCTCAGATTAAGACAGTTTTTCTCAAAATGAAGATTTTAAAATGCAGATTGTGACTCAGTTGTATCCTGAATGGGTTCTGATATTATGCATTTATGCCAAACACACTTTAATACATATATTGCTGATCTCTGAGAACATTTTAAGTAATAAATAGAGAGGTAGTATAGTTGGGGCTGGGAGACCACTCCCCCTCCATTCACCTGAATTCTGGCAACACCCGAGAGCAAATGCTCCTTCCCTTGTCCTAAGAGAAGCAAAAATAAAAAATAATAAAGATCAGGAAATATCTAAAGCTCCAGTCCAGGGCACATGCATGTTAGAACTTGTGGCCTTACCTTAAGTAACATTTTCCTCACTTGAATCTCATTAAAAGTTCGTCTCATGCATGTGATTAAACCAGAGTAAACTATGGGGAGAGACTTGTACTAAGGTGCCCCTGAGATGACTCAGCATGCTGTCAATCATTTCTGTCAGTCTTCTCCAGAGAGCCAATGAGAGACATCCAGAGTGGGGTGGGTGCACATTTTTTAACATCTGAAAGCCTAATTTATCTTCATTCTTCTCATTTTCCTACATCCTGGCATTATATTTCCTTTTACGCTACCTTTTTTGTTTTTATTGGCATGGACCTACCCTATGCACACCTTCCTGTTATCTTCAGTAAATGTAACTGTCTTTTCTTTTACCATTGGTATATATGCTTGCAATTCTTCGCTCACCATGCACACGAACCTGGACGCTATCTCTTGGACACAGCACATGGTATCAGTGAAAATATCAGTCACCATATGTGGATGATATCTGAGCATCAGCATTGACTGGCTGAGCCTGCATCTGTGCATTGATTAATTTTCTCTTCGTGTTTCCATGGGGCGGTGCCCACTTTCAGTAGAATTAAGAGTTTTAGAAGATAGCTTGTATACTTCATTTTCATCTCCTCATTCTGATCATCACAAGAAAGAAATATAATTTACCCTATTAGGAACATTGGGAAGAGAATCCACACATGCTT
>PVJO010031489.1:0-14259 GCA_004026905.1 Hystrix cristata
GAAGGAAGGAAGGAAGGAAGGAAGGAAGGAAGGAAGGAAAGGAAAGGGAGTAGGAGAGTGGGAGGGAAGGAGGAAGGAAGGAAGGAAGGAGTGAAAGAAAGAAGGAAGAGAGAGAAAGAGAAAACAAGGAAGGAAAGAAGGGAGGATAATATTTGTGAAACACTGTGAATACCCCTAACTACATGAACTTCATAAGACTCACTTAAAAAGTTAAATGTAATTTTATATGTTGAAAAATCTAAGTGATTTTTGAACACAGTTATTTCATCATGTTTTTAAAGTATTTTAGTTTTTCATGCTCTTAAATGATGTTAATTGATAAATTTGATCACAGAAAAAGAAACTTCTTTTAAATGAAGTACAAAATTTTAATCATATCCAATATTAAGGAAGTTGTCTTAGTAGCAGATATATAAGAACAACAAAATATTTTCTAAGTCTTTTATTTTGAAAATTTTATTAAAGGAGAATATTTAGATGGAAAGGCATAAATCCAAAAGGATGCTATTGAATGAATTTTCACAAACTGAGGATATCAATGTAACCTACACTGAAGTTACAAAAAACAAAAACGAAAACCAGAAAGCAAAGCATTATCTTTACTCCAGAATTTTACTTGGATTTGCCTCCAGTTACAAACCTGCCTACCACGTGTAATCAGGCTCCAGACTTCTAAAAGTGGACAAAACAGAACATAACATTTGGCAAATCTATGGGTTATTCTAAATACTCTGCTAAAATAGATGAGCTTCCAATTGAATAGATTATTTCATATTTTGTCTAAGCTACTATACAAAAATAGGAAGAAATTGAAAATTTAGAAGATTAGATTGTCATAAATTGTTTTACCAACATATGCGTATGAATCAGATATTTCCAGGCCCTGGAAAATGATTTGGAAGACAGAGGGAATAAGTTAAATTGTAATTCATAAAACACACTTTTTTGCATAATTTAAATGAAATGCAACTAGTCAGTCATCAAAAGTCTCTCATCCCATTAGCTTTGGGCTCATCGTTTTGCCTCTACTGTGGTGAGTGCCTGCAGAGTGGCCGATGCACATCCAAATTCTTGCCTTGTGATTTTTTGACTTGTAAACTACTCTTTCTTCTCCTCTAACTTCTATGATAGAATCTATGCATACATATTAAATATATCTGATTTAGTATTGCAATGACACAGATAACATGGTTCCAAGTTGGATGCATAGGTATTAGACTGAAGTTGAAGAGTGAAAATTTTCACTCTTCAACTTCAGTCTAATACATAGTCGCTATTTTTCTAATGTTTCTGCAATGTTTATTATGCCCTACGTAGGATATAAATAAAAATTAAGTAAATATGTCACTAAATCCACTGCCAAAATTGCTTAAATCCAATTATTTTATACCTGCATCAAGAGAGATGGATGCAGTTGCACAAAATCTGAAACTGTTTTGCTGAGTATAATAACAGCAGATGTGTCATTCATGATTATTGGTGTATTATGAGCAACCGAGGCATTTAGTCTTGATCATCCACTTCTGGATTGAGACACTTGGAGGTTTTTAATAAAATGCATTTCTGGATGTGTCTGTGGATGTGTCTTCAGAGATGACTGGCATGCAGGCTGGCAAACTAAGGGGGAAATCCACCCTGACTCTGGGTGGCAACATCAACAGTCTCGCAGCCCAGATGGAATGAAAAGGGGAAGAAGGAGGAAGTCGGTTTGCACTTGCAAGCTCCATTCTGCCTGAGGTGGTGCGTCTTTCACTTCTGCTGCCCTCTCTGGACCTCACACTCCAGCTTCTTACACCCGCAGCATGCACGAACTTCAGGGACTCTCCAGGGCGTGTTGGGGCTTCTTACCATATTCATCTTTGGTCCTCCCGGTCCTGAGCTTTCCAGCTGCTGGATTCTCTGGCTTTTTGGTGTACAAACAGCCATGATGGGTCTATCCCAGCTTTGAACCTGTGAGCCAATCTAATAAATCCCCTTTCATAATTATTTACTCTGATATTCAATACTCTATTGATTGTGTCTCTCTGGAGAACACATACCAATACAGCATTCAATAGCCTTTTGTTGAGTGGATTCTGTGATTATGTTCAAACTAGTTAAATGTCGGGACTCAGTTTTCACTACCTACATTCTTACTCCAAGTGAAGTCAAACTGGTGCTCTTGACTGGATTAATTTAACATCATTAAAACAATAATGACAACTCACACTGATCCAGTAAGTTATTCTGTGAATATCAATAACCTTCAGAAAACTGACTCTAAAGTTTATGTGAAGTATCAAAAAACCAAGAATAGCCATGTCAACAATGAAGGAAGAAATAAAGTCTGAGAACTAAAATCATCTGACTTCAAGACTTCTGATAAAAATTGGGATAATACAGTATTGGCTAAAGAATAGATAGGCAGGTCAATCAAACAGAATAGATAGAAAATAAACTCACATAAATACAGTCAACTGATTTCGATAAAGGAATAATGGTAATACAATGAGGAAAGGATAATCTTTTCAATAAACAGTACTGGAACAATGGAACATCCACATGAAAAGCAATGAATTGAGACACAGAACTTTCCCCTTTCTACAAAATTAATGTAGAATGAGTCACAGACCTAAATATAAAACACAACACTGTAAAATTCCTGGAAAATAATATAAGGAAGAGCCTAAATGACTTTGAATGTGGTGGTGACTTTTTAGTTAGAACACTAAAGGCATGTTCTATGAAAAAAAAAATTAATGAATAGGATTTAAACTAGTAGTTTGTCTTCTCTTAATAGAATAAAAAGAGAAGCCACAGACTGAGAAAAAGTTTTTGCAAAATAAACATCTGATACAAACTGTTATCCAAAATATATCTAAAAGGATTCCTAACCCTCAACAATAAAAAACAAAGAGCAAATTAAGAATCAGGCTTAAGACCTTTACAAGAACCTTGGCAAAAAAATTATAAAAATAGCAACTAAGCAAATAAGCCCATGAAACATGTTCCATGTTATATATCATCAAAGGAATACAAATTAAAATAAAACTGAGACACCAATACAAATGGCGAAATGTAGAATGCTGGAGATATGAAGCCAGACAAACTCATCCCAGGTTGGGACGGACACTCTGGGAGATAGTTTCTTCAACAGTTTCTCAGAAAACTAAATATATCTCCACTGTAATATGTAGCAAACTCTTCATATGTACCAAAAAGAGTTGAAAACTTATGTTCACAAAAGTACCTGCACTTAAACATTTATAGCAGCTTTATTCGTAATTGCCAAAACATGGAAGCACCCAAGATGTCTTTTGGCAGATGAATGGACAAAGAAAATGTGGTACACACAGACAATGGAATGATAAAAACACAAGCTATAAAGCTCTGCGTGTTACAAAGAAAACTAAAACGCATATTGTGAAGTGAAATAAGCCAACCTTAAAAGGTTACATCCTGTTATAATTCCAATTATGTAGCAAAAGGCAAAACTATGGAAACAGCAAAAATAGTGTTTTTCAGAATCCAGGGGAGAGGGAGAGCTGAACAGGCACTGCACAGAAGATATTTAGGTCCATAAGAGTGTTCTGTATGATTCCACAGTATTGTTCATTTCATTATATATTTGTCCAACTCCACGGGATGTGCACACCACATGTGAAACTTTATGTACACTGTACACTCTGGCTGCTAATGAGCCAGCAATATAATTTCATTATTTGTGGCAAATACACAGCTGTAGGTGGGACCCTGCTAACGTGGGCTCTGCATGTGTGGCAGTGGTGTGTATATGAGAAGTCTTTGTATTTTCTTTTCAACTTTACCGTGAACCTAAAGCTACCATGAAACAGTTTCACAAAAAAGAAACCTCTCAGTTAAGGATAAATGGAATAATTTTTGTAGATTAGGTGAAGATGGGTAGAAAAAGTAAAATTAAGAAAAATACAACAAAATTATTGATAAAAATATAAACTATTTGGGTCTGAATTGTTATGTAAATTATATTCTAAAGACTGATTTAATGTAATATGTGCTGGCAAATTGCCACTCAGTGCTCAACTTTGCATGTAGCCTCAGACACACATGCACGTTCTGAACTGTGAGGTGCAGACAGCTCACTGCCCCTCAAGCTACCTGGCACACTGTAGGTAATGGGGTGACAGAGGCAGAAGAATATGGCCTTTGTCATGGAGAGAAGGCTCAAAGGCTGGCAATCCCACAGACATCTATTCTGAAAATCCTCATTCCAAAACAGGTACAATAAATTTCAGGCAACAATACACATAATTCGATGTGCAGAACAATTATTTATGCAATATGAAAATAAACTACAAAATTGCTTTGGCTGACTCAAATAATTTGGTAGCTTGGACATTGAAGTTAAAATGGGAGAGGTTATAAAAGGTAGTATTCTGCATATCTGGAGTGAGGGTAGAAAGTGAATTAGTTTAATTGCATTATTTTAAAATGTACAAATTGAAATATTTTTGAGAAATACTGACCTCTCCTTTGTTGTACAGTTTCTAAAACTTTTTAAAAATATATCAGTACAACCAATCAAGAGCTTTTCAACTACTTAGATATTAGGCATTCCAAAAAAAAATCAATGTTATGATATTTTTCAGTGTCCCTAAACAGTTGATTTTTGTGGTAGTATGATAAGAAATTAGAAGAATAGATTTGACAACTGACTTTTCATGAAATAGATTATTTCAATAATATTTTAAGTTTTAAAACGATAAATTTATTAATATATACACTTACCAAAATTGGAGGTCATATTCATTGTCTAAAACCAAGGAAATCAAAAAAGCAGGGTTTAGTGATATTGAAAATTAAACTCATTGGAAGCAACCAATTATAACAGCACTTCAGATTTTGTCCTGCGCGGATATCATTCTCTGTACTTGCCATTCTATTCAGAGTCTCATGCATTTCTGCTAGTATCTTGAGACCTGAAATGTGCCCGAATCTGTTGGATAGGAAGTAAAATCAGACTCAGGGTGAATTTCCCACTTGCATAGGCACCGGACGTGGGAGTATTTTAAAGCAATCAAATCTTATTTAAGCATTTGTCAACTTTAATGTTCATTTCCGTTGGCTTCTTCAGGTGTAGTAATTGAAAATATCAAATTGAGATGTTCATGACCAAGAAAGCCGTACCCAGAACTGGCTTAAGCAAGATAAGACTTGAAATAACTAACAGTTTTTGCAATCATTTTTATATATTCAACTCTTCAAAAATTGAACTAAAATACAGAGTAAGAGAAACTGGAAAGAGGCCAAAAGAAGAGTATTATTTTATAAAAAAGAACTAAGGAGAGACAAAGAAACTGGGTTTTCACTACACATTCAGTTTCTCAAAGGATATTGCTGTCATCTGAGACAAAAGAGATATTCACATCACACACAGTTTTAGAGAATTTCAGCAAATTTCTGCATTGGAGCTTGCTATCTGGGTTGCAAAGACAGGAAATAAATTGAAAGTGAGAGTATTAAGCTGACTGGCATAAAGAGGTTATCACAAATACACGCTGAAAAGGAGTGATGTCTCAACCTCGATGCTTTATTAAGAAAAAATAACTACAGAAAATGTCCTCAGGCAACGTTTTCTGTGCATTAGCTTGGGTAGCAATAGTGTATTGCTTCTTACTCACTAAAGGGTACATGTGGGTGTGTGTGCCTTTGTGTGTGTCTGTGTGTATGTGTGTGTGTGCCTATCCAAACTTGCTATTATAACCATAATATTAAAGCAATTCCATATTGCAGGAAATAATGTCTGGATTACAATTTATTTCACACTTTTTACCTTATATATATTGTTTTGACTTCTTGTTCCTTAACCATCTCAGGACAATTCCTAACTCTCCACGCATGCAATACTGCACATTTCTCAACATCTCAATTGTTCTAGTGTGAACATCCAGTAAAGTACCTTAGTGACTAGTAAAATAGAATAAACTCACTTATAAAATGGGAACTTTTATCAATATTAGCTCAATTTCTAGTTAAGTGCTCCTGAACTATCAAGAGTCTCTATCCAGCAGCCCTTCCTATCACCCCTAAATTTGCCACAAGTGTTACATGACAATGAAGCAATCTGTGAAATAAGCAACATTTACAAACATTTGAATTTGCACCAGTCCCTTAGTATAATAATCATAATTTAGCTCAGCCAATTCCTTTGACTTTACAGAGAATAAGATTATTCTATTGATATGTGGATCTCATTGGCAAGAAGCAAATAAAAATCTTAATTTGCGGGTTTATGCATGTATTAGTCACTTTCCCATTGCTGGGATGAAACATCCAACACCCACAAGCTAAAGGAGAAGAGATTTATTTCAGCTCTGAGTTTGAAAGTGCTCAGTTTATGTATAGTTGGCTTGTTCCAAGACAGAAGAGCCTGGTGGAAAGGAAGGCGGAGGGAAGCTGCCCCTGACATGACATCCAGGAAGCAGAGAGAGAACGAGAAAGGAGGTGAGAGGTCAAGAACACACCCCTGTAGGTCAGGGCCCAGGGCCAGCCTCTCATTAGGCCCCTCCCCTAAGATCACACTCAGCTATAAACCCATCCACTGGGGAGTACGATGTTCCTAGGACCAATCACACGCCACAATCCCCCCACTGACACATGAGACTTTGGGGACACATTTTGGATCTAAGTGGTAACAAGGCATTACTGTCTGCAAATAACCAAGGTTAAAAAAACTTTCTACAGGAATCAATATTTGAAAACAAACATTTGAAAATATTTTCTACAGGAAAAAAAATTTTAAAAGCTACTAATTTTTAATACCAGCTATTGGGGAGGCCAAGGCAGGAGGATCAGTCAAGTCTACAAGCTTGTACAACATACTGAGGCTCTGTTTTAAAAATAAAGAAATAAACTAATTTTGATGATAGGAAATAAAGGCAAGATAAACATCCAATTGATTTTTTTAAAGCAGCAGTCTATTCTGGGGATAGCTTCCCATATTGGGTGTCCAGTACGGGGAGCAATTATATTCTTATTTTTTTTGGCACCAGCACCATATTTTCAATGTTTTAATTAGTATATTTTATTTTTCTAGAACAGTGTTTAACTTACAGATCATTTGCGCAGGGAATACAAATAGTTCCCTTAGTCCTGTTCACCTCCCTGCCCAAAACATTTGACTTCCCTTCTTGTTAACTTTTTTCATTACTGTGATCCATTTGTTATATATAATTGATGTGCCAGTACCCACACAATATTTTTAACTGAAGTCCACAGTTTACATTAGTATTCACTTCTTGTGTTGTACTATTTATTGGCTGTGATAAATATATAATGATGTGTTTCCATGATGTGCATCAGACATAATCGTTTTGTTATCCTAAAAATACCCTACGCTCCCTCTCTTAACTCCAACTCCTCTCTGAGCTCCTGGAAACCACCCATTTTACTACTTTCTCCACAGGTTTGCATTTTGCAAATTAGTGGAGTTGGAATCCTGCCACCTGTGGCCATTTAAAGTCCCTTCATGTGGTGAAAAGCAGAAAGGCAACAAAGGAAAGAAAAGGGAAAGGAAAATACGGAAAATTATGAATAAACTTACTGTAAATAGGGAGGGAGGGAACAGAGGGGAGGGATGGGGAAGAGGGGGGAGAACCAAGATGCATCATTATTTTGTACAGGTACAAAATAAATGTGATGAATGTGACCATTGTATGTAAAATGTACCAATACATGTTCTTGGTTTAAAATAAAAATAAAAAAATAAATAAAAAATAAAGTCCCTTCATGACTGTTCATGGCTTGATGGGTCGCCTCTTCTTATCACTGAGTAACTTTCCATTTTCTGAATGTTCCTTTTATTTATTTATTTATTTTGGGGGTCCACTCACCTACAAAAAAAATCATCTTTGTCTCTTCTCATTTTTGGCAGTTATGAATAAGATTTCTAATAAAGTTAGTGCACTGTTTGGTGCAGATGTATAATTTGAACTCCTTTGGATAAATTGCAGGAGAATAATTTCTCCAATTTATGGCAAAATCATATTAAGTTTTATAAGAAATTTCCAAATGGCCTGGTAAAGTGGCTGTCCCAATCTGCATTGCCATAAACAATAAAAGAATGTTTCAGCCACTCTGCAGGCTCACTTGTACACACAATTGGCCAGCTGCTGGATTTTAGCCATTCTAAGAAACGTGTAATACTATCTGTTCATTGTTTTATTTCATACTCCTCCAGTGACATAAAACATTATGCATATTTCACATGTACATTTGTAATATGCATGTTTTTGGTGACATCTGTACAGGTCTATGGTTCATTTTTAATCGAACTATTTGCTCCTTTGGTTGAGTTTAAGAGTTCTTTGACTATTTTGCAAATAGTATATGCCCCTCTATGACTGCTCTTATTTTCTATATATTAACAGTTTCTTCCCACAACTGTGGTTTTTAATTTTATTAAATTCCATTTGTTTTTTTTTCTTCTATGAGTTGTGCTTTTATTCCCCTAATCTAAAATTTCCTTACGAAATCGCCAAAATTTTCTCTGATACCCACTTTTCAAAATTTTAGCTTTTTGCTTTATATTTAGGTCTATGATTCATTTTGAGTTAATTTTGTGAAAGGTATAATGTCAATATCTCATTTTGTTTTCTGTATATGAATGTTTCAAATCAGCAATATTTGTTGAAAATATGATCCTCCCTTCATTGGATTAATTTTGCTCTTTTATCAAAGATCATTTGATCCTATCAGTGAGTATCGTTCTGGGCTTTGTTTAATTACATTGACTAGCAGCACATTTTAATTATCAGGGTTTTTTTTTTTTCACTTCTGATCCATTTGATGAATATAGTATAATGATTAATTTGTAATTATTTTGGAATACTTTGTACATTGTTATGTAAGCTAGAAACAAAATATCGAATTATTTTTTCAGTTAAAATAACAGTTTCCTGGAGAAACATACTTTCTTTTCACATATTGACTTCATCCAAAATCTTGGAATATGTCTAATCCAACAAAAGATGTCTGTAGATTGACATGTTTATCTGCAGGTACATAGACTGTGCTATAAAATAATTCAGAATGAGGTAGATCTTTTGCACAATAATTTTAAGAATAATAATTACCAAATACCGCGCTATTATTGGGTGTATGGCACTATTTTGAAGTATATTGTTTCTTTTCTCAACAATCTTTTCAAGTCACGGATTTCAACATTTGGAATCAAAGATATTTAATAAAAATAACAGTCTCTCTTCACATGAAAGCATTGAATACATTCAAGTTTCTATGTACAAACTGAGGAATTCATAATTTCTTAGGAATCCATCCTGGACCTCAGGACCAGTAGAAACAGACCAAGCTTCCACAAAGTCTATTCTCACAACTCAGTGTTATTAAGAATTAAGTAGTTTTTTGGTTTCAGTAGTCAATTACATTTTGAAAATATCTAGTTCAGCAAAATTAAGGCTTTTCTGATATATAATATCACTTAAATCCTTGAAAATATTAATGTGTACTTTGGCTATTAAAGAGAGGCATAAATACATAGCATTTCTGAAACTAATTTTTAAAATGGAATTTTTCTTTTCATCTCATAGGGTCATTGTTTCTGGGTTATATTTTGGCAAGGACTGTCCTTGCTTTAATGTTCAGTAATATTTCAGATGAAGGGATTGTAAAATTTTAACAATCATCTTATTCAGTTTTTGTCCTATAGCATTTCGAGAACTACTTTAAGCCAGGGCTGGGGATTTAGCTCAGGTGATAGAGTGTTTTCCTAGAAAGTGCAAGGCCCTGAGTTCAATCCCCAGTGCACGTGCAAACACTCACACACACACTATATATATGTGTGTACATATATAATATATATGTGTATATATATAATATATATGTGTATATATTATATATGTGTAGATATATATGTGTAGATATAAAATATATGTGTGTATATATGTAATATATATATTCATCCAGAATATATTTAAAATATATGTAATCATCATGTTCATATATATGAAATATGATTACATATAAAATCCTGAAGATTTCCTGATAATTATCATCATTCAGAATTCTGTGGAGCACCCTGGAAAAGGTTAACCCTGGAGAATAAATGGAGAAAATTCAAGTCCTTACACAATACCAGTGAGAGAGTCTAAAATCTGCCTAATACCTCAGAAAATTTCCTTTATTACGTTTATTACATTTTCATATCTTAAATATTATGTGTGGAAGTTTCTCTTGATTCCCCAAAGAGTATCTCATCTGACAACCCTTGACTAAATCAAAGAAAATTCAGTCTCCTTATTCATTATGGACTTCTGGCCTCTCAGGCTGAATGTTGTACCATATACGTTCTTTTTCTTCTTGTTCATAGTATCAATTTACAAACAAAATTAAGTTCTTATTCACATGGTTGTCCTTTTGACCTTATGTCATTCAACATCAGTAGTTCCCCTTTCACATTTTGAGCTATTAAACGGGGTCATATCAGTTTAGCTTGGTTTTTAGAGAAGTCACTATTTCAACACAATCCATAATGTCTTACTATAAAAATGACATCAAAATAAATGTTGTGTCCTGTGTTCCCTAAACTATTACCTATCAAACGCATTTAGATATCTTCTAACCACGGAGGCTGGAAATTATACTAAGATGGTTCTGAAGTTCACAAGGCAGGCACTAAGATTTCTCATTTTGACTCCTTTTTTTTCCTTTTGTTTTAATTTTAAAATCATTTGGGAAATTAGTGGCTGAGTCTAGTCCTTCAGTAGTGGAGAAATATTTGTGGAAATTTTGATAATATTAGAAGAAATAAAGAACTATTTTCCCATCCTCCCAAACATAACAAATTAAGAATACTGTTCTTTAACTTAACATCATCTTCTTTAAAATACATTTAATGCCTGAGAGAGGAATTTGTTTCTCATGTATTTGAACTCTGTCTCTGTTGACTTAACTACTTATCTTATCCAGTAGCTGTATTTCCCTTCATGTTTCTTCCAAATCTGTGAATGTAAGTACAGCAAAACATACATCGATTAATATTTGAACAGAGAGTGAGTTCTTGCCAGCTGCAAAAGAAGAATATGATCTGGGAGGAAGTTTTGAAAAATAAATAACGGAAAGATAAATTGGATTTGGAGGAGATACAGCAGAGTACAGCGTGAGAGTGCTGAATTCTTCACCTCAACATGAAGAAACCTCTTTCCATTTTACAGAAGTCGAGACTAGTAACTACTCAGTAAGTGTTTCTTGGGATATTTTGAATGAAAATGGAAATCTCAAAATGTTTATATTATGTTGATAAAGATAATTGTGTATGTAGCAAACTGTAATAAAAGTAAGAGCCCAAAGAAAACAATATAGAATTTCATGAAGGAGAATTTCAAACACGTGAGCCTGTTTGTTCTGAGAGTTTTGAGAGATTTTCAGAGTCTGTCACTCTGTGGAGGGGCAGGTGTTTTCCTTTATTCTGTTTCTCTTGCTTTTAGTCATCTCCCAAATTTAAAAGTTAAATTCATCACTTTAAAGTTCGTTATGAACAGACTTCACCTGAATAATGATTGAGAAATTAAGAAAGAAATGTAAAATTGGGTAGATTTTGAAAAATATATACTGAAGTAGCTGTTGGAATTACTTAAACTGTACAAGATAGTGACCTTAGATGATAAATGCTTTCGACAATGACTTCAGTATATAACTGATTTTCTGGTGACTCCACTAAGACATCATCTTATCAATTCTTTCGATGTAAACATATCCCAGAAAACATCTGGGAAGTTAAATCTCATAGATGCGAAATCACTATGGAGACACCTGCAAGACAGTGAAGCTCAGTCCCATCCATGAGGTTCAGCACTCTGACATTATTCCTTTGTTGAAATTGTTCCAAATGCTAAACACAGGTTATTAAGCACATTCTGCAGGGTGTACATAAAAGACATTCTTACGGTAGGAACAATGCTACCCACAGAATGTCAGTCTATAAATTCCAACTAACTTAAACAACTGCTACATGACTTGGGAAACATGAATTCATGCTGCAGGGAATGACTTATCTCCTCTTTACACTCTTGTTTCAGAAAAAGCATATGAAATACAGGAACATAAGGGAACAAGTAGAAGATTACTTGCTTGAATGAGTGCTTGTCAAACACTCAGAGAGACAGAGACCAGAAATAAAGCGAACATTTTGCAACAGAGCAGGTTCCTTGTAGAGTTTCGTTAGGTTTTTGTTTTTATACTGTAAGGGAAAGTATTTCAATATCTTAGGATTTCGTTAGGCCTAGAATTTTTATTTCAGTGATGATTTTTAAATCTTACCCAAAAAGTTTATTTTTGAACCTATGTACAAATGTACTTGAGTAATTTACGTAAGTCCCTTTCTTCTTGTTTTGTTTCTGCAGAGCTGAGGATCAAATCCAGTGTTCTGCACATACACTAGTCCTTTAGGACCATCCCACTGAGCTACATCTGCAGCCCCAGCCTCTTCCTTCTTTTGATGTGAATTCAAAAACTTTCCAGTTTGACGACTGCTACTGAACGGTTAGGTGTTGAAAGGGAATAAAAGAACTCTAACATCAGCTGAGAAGACATGGAAAACACACTCTTGTCCTGGGGTTTAATTATTTCCTAGTCACAGTTTATAGCAAGTTTTTATATTTGCCCAATGTGAGCAGATGATTTTATAAACTAAGGTATTTCTTTCACTGAGTCGCATTTTTTGCATTTTATTTCGTTTGAAAAGTATTCACCTATAGTATAGTCACTTGTTACATTTAGTTTTACAAATTGCCAATGTAAAGATGTGTCTGCACAAAGCCTTAACACACAAGTTTCCAAACATAAAATTCAATCAAAATATTTGAGCATAGTAATATTGGTAAAAAGTGTATAATTTATCTCATTTATTACCTGTTGTAAGCTAGAAAAACAAAACTAAAGAAAACAATTTCTTTGTCTATCTCTCTTGCTTCTATCTTCTGGTACCCTGTCTGTTCTTTCCAATGACATAGCCTACCAAAAATGGGCTCTACTGTTTTGTATCATTTCTCACCTGTGCATTCTCACCTGTGTATCATTTCTCACCTGTGTATGCATTTCTCACCTGTGATATCAGAAATAAAGAATTAATTTAAATTATGGTTTAAGATCAAAGGAAGATCTTTGTTCTGTTCTCCCATAGTACAATATCACTGGAGACATCATAACTGACAGTATCTAATAGTATCATAAACTGGGCACAATATCCACTGATGCCTAGGATCTTGTGATTTCTCAAAATATCTCAAAAGCTGTCCCTTTTGAATGCCTTCCAGATCTCCTTAAAAACGCAATAAACACAGAATCTTATCTCTCCACATACTATTTGATTAAAATACCATTATCTATTTTGATATCCACCTCACCACGAGAATTATTTTCAAAAAAATCATTTGCAAAAATGTGTTCCAACTCCTCAACCCACTCACTGCCTACTAGTGGCTCATACATATCTTAAGCCAAAGCAGGGACAGTGTGGTGGTGTGTGCATCTTCTGGGAAAGTGCCTGCCCAGCATTCGCAAGGTGTAGTGTTGGATCCCAACCACTGCTGAGCCCCAAACCCCCAAAATAGCACTAGCTACTTGAAAAGACTAATAACATTTCAGACACCTAAGTCATAATTCATTGAAAATAGGTCACCATATATATCTACATTATGAAAGATGAGATAGTGAAGACTATATTCTGGACTTACATAATGTAGTCAAGTAACTTGGGTTTGGGGCAGCACGTGAAGACCCAAGGGGCAGCAGAGTTCATTCATGGGGAAGTGGGTTGTGAGGCCAGGTGTGCATGTCTGAAGGCTGTCCTCAATACTCACACGCTCTCTCGCCTTGGACAAGTGTCTTATCAATATGCTTTACTGCCAAGCTTCTTACCTGTACAGTGGGGATAAGGACAAAATCACTTTGCTCTTAGACAGAAAACATTAATAATTGAAGTATTTTTGTACAGGTAAGTACAAGACCTGAATTTTTGCCCAGAAGCACTACACACGAGCAAATACATAATTTCTCCAGTAATCTGCATGTGTATTAACAAAGGGGTTGGATTCTTTGAATCCTATTTCAATTAACCACCTTAAGATTTTTTTAAATGTATATTAAAGTGTGGATAGAAATAAAGAATCAGAATACTAAAAATTTGGGTAAGTTTTTATATGCTAGCATTTTAGAAAATGAATTAAGACTATTACTTAAGAAGAAATCACCTCTCTGCTTCTGAATGAATCCAAGTAACACCTC
>PVJO010031490.1:0-14268 GCA_004026905.1 Hystrix cristata
ATTTAAAGACCCTATCCAAAAATGGGCATCTGAAATGAATAAACATTTCTCAGATGAAGAAATAAAAATGGCAAATAAATATATGAAAAAATGTTCAACATCATTGGTCATTCGAGAGATGCAGATCAAAACAACACTAAGATACCATCTCACTCCAGAAAGAATAGCTATTATCAAGAAATCAACCAATAACAAGTGGATTGTCTTTTATGTCAATTGTATAAGTCTCATTTCTCGGAGAGAAGGAGATTAAATCCCTGAAAAGGAAGGGAGATGGAATGGAAGGCCAGACCACCAACCTGGAGAGCAGAAGTCAGAGGAGGGGCAAATAAACTTTGGGGTAGTAAAGGTCAGTAAATACAGGGCTCAGTAAATGTTGTCAACTATTAACACTAGTAATAACCATAGAAATAACTACCATTTATCACTTGTTTACTATGTGCCGGATATTTGGCTTAGTGCCTTCAATTCATGATCTCATTTAATCTTCACATGGTACTATTAGGTTTAAATTTATGTTCATCTTCATTTTCTTTAGGAAACTGGAAGTCTACAGTGAAAAGAAATTTTCCCAGATTATCCAACTGAAAATTCTAACTCAAAGGATCTGGTTTTGGAACCCTAAGTGCTTAACCACAATGCCATATATATCACCTCCTAAGTACACCTTCCAGACCTTAGACAAGTATCATAAGCACATTACCAGTATTAGTTTCCTGGGGATGCTATAACAAAAGGCCATAAACTGGATGATTTTAAAAAAGCAAAAACTTATAGTCTCTGTTCTGGAGCCTAGAAGTCCCAGATTAAGGTGTTGGGAGGGGAGGCTTTTTCTGAGGGCTGTTAGGAAAAAATCTGTCCCATGCCTTTCTCGTAGCCTCTGGGTAGTTTTCTGACAATCTTTGGGACTGCCTGGCTTGTAGATTTCTGCCTTCATCTTCACATGGCACCATTCTTTTGTATATAATAAGAGCACAAGTGACATCAGGTTAAGACCCCACAATAGCATGGTTTCGTGTTAATGAATCCACAGGTACAACAGCCCTGTTTCCAAATAAGGTCACACTGTGAGGCAATGGGGCATAGGAGTTCAACCTATGAATTCTGAGGTGGACATAATTCAACCCATAACATCACACAAACTCATTGTCTCCACAACCTATTCCTCCCTCGTTTGATCCAGAGGTACAGGATGTGGGGAAGGAAGGAGGACAGAGTCTTCACAGAAGCACACACACACACACACACACACACACACACACACACACACACACTGGAAGATATAACTCTTCACTGCAAACCTCAAGGAGCCATTTATCGTATAGGAGAAAGGAGAATTGAAAAGGGATACAGTGCAAAAGATGTCAAACCAAAGATAAATGTTCCCTCAGAGGCAACAACTTCAAGAGATTTGAAGTAGTAAGTTTTTGAAAAATGGACACTTGAGGAACAAAGGTTGAGTTTTGTGAAATCATCGATAACCCTGAGATAACACCCAGCTTTCCTCCATGATTATAAATGGGGGGATTTGAAGTGGAACTTCTATTGTGTGGTTTTCAAAGCCCATGGTGGCCCAGGGGTAGTGAATCATTTCTAAGGTAAAGCACTTCCTTTGAACCCAGGGGAAACAGAAATAGGCAGATAAAAAATGGTAATGCAGGAGCCAGATTTATGAGCAACCTGAAATCTGGACATTGCTTTTTTATATTCCTTAAGATGGGCTGGTCCTGCAGCCCATGTGGGAATAAAAGTCTAAGATTAAACATCAAAAATAAAATCTTTCCACATTTCCCAAACTCTTACAGGAAACTTCACACTGGCCCCTCCCCAATGAATAATAGACACGATGTAAAATGCAGTTTTCTTTGTCTAGCAATGAACATCAGTTAATGAATATTTATTTAGTCTTTCAACAAATACTTCCCAAATGACTGCCTTATGCTGGGCACTGTCCCCAGTGCTAAAAATAAACACCTGGGGGAAAGTGTACAGATCCGGTGGATCCCAAACTCTGAGTAATGAAACGCAGATCTGCAAAGGAATTCAAGTGCCCATTGTGGCAGGTAGAAGAATAGTAATGGGGACAGAGAAGGGCACACGTGTCATATTTCTATTGCCTACCATCGAATGAACTCTGCACTGCAACCTTCCCAGATAATCTTTCCTGGAATCCAGTGTAAGTAAACTCATCCCAAACATTTTATCAGAATCCCCAGTGACTGAATTCCTTTCATTTTGGTCCAGTGTACTTTGTATATATACCGTAAGTAGAAGAAAAAGTTCTCCAAGAAAGAAGATATTTCCCTTGACTTGGAGAGTTCTAGTGTAGCTGTGGATGTATAAAAAGGTTATTTCCAATATTAAACAGTATTTTATTAGGGAAGAGGTTGAAAAGTGGCTATTTCTGTAGGTCAGCTCCTGCCAGCAGACATTTTTGGGGGCATCTACATTTCCTCCTCCGCACACCACCTCTCTTCTTATTTTGAAAATTCTCAAATTTAAAGGACAGTTCAAATCAGCATAATTCCTATTCAGATAAAGCTAACACATGCACTTTTTTTCCCTTTTTTTGCACATATTTCCAATAAACTATTTGAAAATCAACTAACTCTGCACTGCAACAGAAAATAAATTGCAAAGAAATAAATTGCAGGTAACAGAATATTTCAGCCTGATATACTTAGTGTGATTTCTTAATAATAAGGATGTTCTTGGCCTGGGGAATGACTACAGTGGTAGAACTTGTGCTTAGCATAAAACAAGACCCTGAGTTCAATTCACAAGACCAAATAATAATAATAAGGACATTCTCTGATATTGTCAGAATCCATTATCATAACCAAGAAAATAAAAATAACTTGCTATATCAGGTCCATATGCGATTTCCCCAATTGAAAAAAACAAAGTCTACTAAAGCTGTTGGCTAGTTTTGTTTTGTTTTGTTTCTTTCTTCAATTTGTTTTTTTTTTTAATTTTATTTTAATGATACATTTTAGATGTATATAGTGATAACATTCACCATAGGGGATTTGTACCTGTACATGACATATCTTGTTGCTGCTTTTTCCCCATTCCCCTCTCCTCATCCCCTCCTCCCTCTCTATCTACAAAAGCTTTGTTTCCATTTTCTCCTTCCATTTCTTATTTCTCTTGTCCTCTGTTCCTTTCCCCCTCCCTTGTTCCCTTTCCCATTTGAACACTTTTTTCCCTTTCCCAATATAATACATTTTAGTCTTTATTTACACTTCCGTTTCTCACACCAGAGAAACTATGTGGTATTTAAACATGTGTGTCTGATTTATTTCACTTAAGAGTATGGTCTCAAGATGCATCCATTTACCTAGAAATAGCTCAAGCTTATCATCTTTATGGCAAAGTAGTACTCCATTGTATAAAAGAACCACATGGAGAGCTCATATAACACAGACTTCAAGTTTTTCTTGAAAAATCTGAAACTCTGACAAACACTAAGCCTGAATTCTCACATGGAAAGCAATTAGCTGGAACTGAGTCCCATGTAGACAAGGCTTTGTTCTTCATTTTGTCATCGTTTCCACCACTCGTGATTTTCACAGGTTCCTGGAGAAAGCTTTTTCGTTATTCCTTGATAAAAGAATTTCCCTAAAATCATGGTGGATCAAGCTGTTATCTCTTTCTAGCAGTGCTTCCGTGCTAAATCTTCGCTACCAGTTCTGTCCTCCAAAACAAACTCCAACAACTAGAGTCGAATAGTCGTATAAGAAAAACCAAGGCCCTGAGTTCGAGCCCCAGCACCACCCTCCCCACCAAAATCAACCAATAACAAATGCTGGCCAGGCTGGGGGTGGGGAAACATTTCTTCATTGTTAGTAGGAGTTTAAACTGATACAACCACTATAGAAATCAGTGTGGAGATTCCTCAAAAAACTAAGAGTAGAAATTCCATTTGACCCAACTATTCCTTTTCTAATTACCTCCCCAAAAGAATTAAAGACATCATTTACAGTGACAGATGCATACCCATGTTTAAAGCAACACAATTCATAATAGCTAAATCATGGAAATAACTTATATGTCCATCAACAGATGACTGAATAAAGAAAATATGGTATTTACACACAATGGAGTACTATTCTGCCATTTAAAAGGATATATTTGAATCATTTGTAGGAAAATGGATGCACTTTGAAACCATAATGTTAAGTTATGCAAATCAGACACACAAGCTTAAATATCACATGGTTTTTCTTATATGAGAAACCCAACATATAAATAAAGTACAATATAAAAGACAGACAATAGGAAAAAGAGAATGAAAGAGAAAGTTACTGTAATCCAGTGTGGCCAATGTATCGAAAAGTGTACCTTGATTTAGTACAATTGTCTTATGTGTTTTACTTTTTTTGGTCTGTTAGTCTGGCTATTAATCTGTGTTTATGATAATTAACTTGATAAAGACATGTAAAATGAATAAATAAATAGATCTGATGCTGACAAAAGAAAAAAAGGGGAGTGAGGGGAAGAGCTAAAAAGAGAATCCAAAAAATAAATAAATAAAAATAAAAAAAGAATTGAGATGTGTTATGTACATGTTATGTACCAGTTCCCCACAATGGAAGTAATCATTATGTACTACAAACATGTACTAATAAAAAATTTTAAAATAAATAAATAAAATGATTAATTTTGCTATGTGGATTTAACCTCTAAAAAAAAGGCACCTCAAAAACCAGATCTTCAATAACTATTTGTTGACTGAATGGCAACAAAAAACAAATGCATATGGCCCAGGACAACAGCTTGTACCAGAAGGGAGTCTACGGACCAGCACTGCGCTCTGAAGGCCAGCGTCACTCTTGGGAAATCTGGGGCCCTTTAGCAACCACACCTAAATCACCCTATTTGGGGATAAGCACTGGAGATGATGTTGGCCTGGCAATCTAGGACAATTCTTGGTGGCCTCGGGTGGGTCTTATTATTTTGTTCATGGCAAACAAGAGATAAAGCCTGGAGTCCTAGTGGAAAAAATATCTCCCTGTCTGGGAATTTTCAGAACTTACTTTCTTCCTGCACAACAAGAAATTTCTGACTACCAGGAGGGAACAAAGCCAGTGGGAGCTAGTCCCATCTGTCTGCAGAGAGGCAAGGATGTCATCTGTCTAAATACTTCATCAGGAAGTCTGTGGCTGGGGGCGCTTCCTTGCACCCAGCCTCGGGGCCACAGCAGAGAGCATCGCTGTGTAGAGGAGAAGGGCGGGAGGGAGGAGCCGGGCCGCCAGGATGAAACTAAATTAAAAATAAAGCTCCCCTTATTAAATTCATAATTATTGTGAAGCTGTGAAATCTTATTTTAAACCTGCAGCTCCTGTCTTTTGTCCAGGGTACAGGCTGCTTGCCTCCGAATCCCTATTTTGCTTTATGGACAATTTCTTTTTAGCATTCTGAGCATTTAACCTTGAAAAATAGTGTTGTTTTGCTGCTGTATTTTCTGATTGTTAGTCTCCAGGCATCTCCGTGGCATCTTTATAAATCTGCAGGAGTTGGTAAATATTTCTTGCCGACCAGCAGCTGAAATCTGAAAATACCAGCTCACTTTTTAGCTGTCAAGCAATTAATGTAATTCAAAGGAAATGAAAGGTATGGGCAACTGGGACTGCTTTTAATAACAGGAGGGTTCCTGGCTCAGGCTTAGAAAGGCAAGAGAGAAGAATCAATGAAAGGCTAACGGAAAAGGGAGGAGAGAACCTGGAGTTCTCCAGAAACATTTCGTCAGCATCCTGGCAACCCTGCAGATCTGCACCAAGAGCAGCTGGTCAATGCAGTTGCTGATGGTCAACTTACTAGGTCAACTTCCAGGGCCTAGACCACGGTGCCCCTCAGGTACCTTCATGAAAAATGGGCAACAGTACCCCACCTGGGCAGATGAAGTAGGAGAAAGCACCTCCTGTGGATGGATGCCAGGGCATACAATATGGCAAGCAAACAGTGCCGGACTGCAAACTTCTTCCTCCAAACCCATCGCTATGGCCAAGGCCTCTGTGTGGTGCATATACTGTGCAACTGCATGTGACTGCCCGATCCCACTTCTCACTTTCCCATCCCGTTCATAATAGTGGCCTCCCATTCTTCCCTGCTGAGTCAGAGGGAAGAGTACTGGAGTTAGATATAAAAATTAATATGAGAAGGTATACTATGGGGAAGGGTGAGAAGCGATCTCACATTTGGTGATACTGTTTGTTTTCATTCTGTTCTTCTCAAACATAACAGGCTGGAGCAGGGACGAGTCTTTTCTTCCAGTGGGGAACAGATGAGTCATTAAGGAGAGGTACTGTTTCAGTATGGATCTGGAGACCATCGTGCTGAGCTAAGCCAAACTCAGAGAAACAAACATCACATATTCTCCCTGCTATGTGGAATCTAAAAAAGAGGACAAGAAAGTAGGAGGGAGACTGTTAGGCAAGAGGAAGGGAACAGACGGGAGGAGAGGGGTGTAAAGGTGGGTATGGGGAGGTGGATATGAGAAATTATATTAGAACAGGGCATGGAAAATATACTGAGCCCCCCAGGGTGAAACTGGTGGGGAGGGCAGGGCAAGGGGGTGATGGGTGATAAAAGTATATTATGTGCATGTATACATCTGCCAAAATGAAACTCACTAATCTGTATAACCAATGAAAATGAGTGGAAAAAAAGGTACTTTTTTAATCCAGAGAATAACTACCAAGGTCTCTATCTTCCTTACACTTCTGACATGGTAACCAAAGTTACACCATGCGTTTGGCACTAATCACGTTCTACTATAGGGAAGTGGTGCCCTTTCCAGCTCTGCGAATGATAATGTCGTTACTGCCTGCTGGGAGCATGCAGTGTGACAACCCCAAGCCTCATGCGCAGAGCCTCTGGGAGGCCCGGGGCACACCTCAGGGATGTGCTTCACCAACCTCCAGCAAAAACGGAATCTCAGAACCCAGACCATCAAGATAAACATGGAACCGTCGAGGCTCTATAATTTTATGTACCAGCAAACATCCGTACAACAAGAAAGTCCTCTTACAATGTGCTCTTAAAACCAAACGCTTTTTAGCAATTAATCTAGAGAAATGTGTGTAAGTCTGCTACACGGAAAACTCTAAAACATCAATAAAAAAATGTTAAAACACTCAAATAATTGGATGGACAAACCACTGGTCATAGATTGGAAGATTCCATTCTGTAGTAATGTTGTTTGCAAACTGACCTACAGATTTAACATGACTCCAGTCAGTTTCCCAAGGAGAATATATATATTTTTGTCTTTTTTTTGGAAATTGAGAAGTAGATTCTAAACTTTATATACAAATGTAAAAGTCCATACTAGCCAAAGCAACCTTAAAGAAAAACAACAGAATAGAACTGCATTTTACCAGATATTGAGAAATACTATAATGATAAAAATTAACAGAAATATTGGCATGGAAATAAAGAGATGGAAGAAACCTGAGTCCACGAATGGACCTATCCATTTATATTCACTTGATTTATCACAAAATGGCAGGAGAGTGAGGAAATAAGACTTTTTGATAAATCATGATGAGCCAATTAGGTATGTACATTGAAAAAAGCACTTGATCCCTGAATCACTCTCTAGACAAAATAAATCCCAAATTGTTTATAGACCTAAACATAAAAAGTAAAACAGTAAGTTTTCAGAAGATAACATACGAGTGTATTATTATTAGTTTCAGGTAGGAAAAGACTGGATAGCCATTTTCAAAAAATAATAATAAACCTGGACATTTAGTTTATACAAAAATTAACTCAACATGGATCACAGACCTAAAGGTAAAAACCTAAAGCTATAAAACTTTTAGGAAAAAGTCATAGAAGGCAGCCAGACGTGGGGGCACACACCTGTAATCCCAGACTTGGGAGGCTGAGGAAGAAGGATCTCCACAAGTTCGAGGCCAGCCTGGGCTACATGGTGAGTTCAAAACCAGCCTAAACCATTTAGTGGGAGTCTCTGTCTCAAAAAAATAAACAAAAAAATCGTAGAGGGAAATTCTTATGATCACGAGTTAGGTAACTATTTCTTAGATATGACACCAAAACCATGATTCATAGAAAAGAACTACTATATTAGAATTTATCAGTATTTAAACTTTCCTGCTTTTCAAAAGACACTGTTAAGATAACAAAAATGCAAGACGCAGAGTGGGATAATGTATTCGCCTAATACATATCTAGTAAAGGACTTGCATCCACAATACATAAAGAATCCTCAAAACTAAGTAATATGAAAACAATAGTTTCACCGACCTCCAGCAAAAATAGAATTTCTAATCAATAAGAAAACAATAGTTTTCTTACCTGATATCATTTTACTGTCTCTGGGGGATTTTTGCTTGTTTGTTTTTGTTTTTGTTTGAGATAGGGTCCCGCTATGTACTTCAGGCTGGGCTCGAACTCTCAGATCCTCCTGCCTCACCCTCCTGAGTGCTGGGATTACAGGTATGTGCCACCACGCCCAACTGGGATTTTATTCTTTCACATGTTTTATATTCTTAAAAATGGGCATCATTATATACTTGTTGTTTCTATTTACTCAAACTTGACCTTTGAGAATTCTTACCAAAAATGGGGCTTATCCTCAAAATACATAAATAAACTTTTTATTTTTGTAGTGCTGGGAATTGACCCCAGAGCCTCCCACATGGTAGGAAAGTGCTGTACAAGAGAGCTACATCCCCAACACTAATCCACAATTTTTTAAATGGGTAAAATACTTGCACAGACCTTTCCTCAGGGAAGTTATACAGGTGACAAATAAACACATTAAAAGATGAACAGCACCCTTCCTTGTTAGGGAAATGCAAATTTAAACCATCTGGAGATGCCTTTGAATACCTACTAGAATAGCTAAAATGAAAAAATGGATTATATCAAGCATTGGCGAAGATAAAGAACAATTGGAAATTTCATTCACTGCTGAAGAGATGCAAAATGGCCCAGCCATCTTGGAAAGCATTTCAGCAGATTCTTATAAAGTTAAACATAGGTTTGCTATAGGACCTAGCAATTTCATGGCTAGGTACAGTATTTAACAAAGCAATGGAAACTTAATATGCACAAATACATATATAGTAGTTTGTTTCATCGTGGCTAAAAAATGGGAAGAAGCCAAATCTGTTTTAATTGGTTAATGAATAAACAAATTCTCATACAGCTCGACAATGGACTGGTACTCAGCAATATAGAGGAATGGTGTACTAACTCCTGCAAAGACGCGGATGAATCCTCAGAGCATTATGCTGAGTGCAAGAAGCTGGATTCAAAAGGCTGTGTGGTGTATGATTACATGAAAAGCTACTTTGAAAAAAATGCAAAGCAGGGGCTGGGGATTTAGCTCAGTGATTAGAGTGCTTGCCTTGCAAGCACAAGGCCCTGAGTTCAATCCCCGGCACCACAAAAAAAAAAAAAAAGAAAAAAGAAAAAAATGCAAAACTGTAAGTATTGGTGGTGGTTGTTAGTATATGAGGATAATAGGAAGAGTTGACAACAAGGAAATAAGAAGGAATTTTAGAGGATGAAAATGTATAATCTATATCCAAATTATGAGGCTGCTAATATGACTGTTCATATTTGTTACAGCACACTATATACTAAATGGATATATCTTACTATACATGAGTTATACCTCAGCAACCAAAAAAGGCTAATAAATAAAATACATTACTTAAATCCTGAATTTAGCCATTCCTCAAGTGAGATTTACACTTAGGCTTTCCTGTAAATAAACCAGTAGGTCCCTGCTTTTCTTAAGTCATCTGAGTTAGATTTGCTGCCACTTACCACTAAAAGAGTACCACTTGTTACATGAGCCCCATTTACCCACTGATCTACTCCTGGCACCCGGATTTAAAGGGAATTAAGGGTCTCCTCATAGCTCAAATTCCTTAGAACCCAGTCAGAGGTGCTAATTAGGGAAGGCAACTGTGTTACATATGCACACATATTCTACCTCTTGAGCCTGTGGCAATACTCACTCATCTGTGCAAAAAAAGGAAGGTGGGAATATAAATTAGTACAACCATTATGGAGAACAGTATGGATAACCCTCAAAAATCCTCAAAAAATCAGAAATGTAAGCCAGACATAGTGGTACATATCTATAACCCCAAGAACTACAAAGCTGAGGCAGGAGGATGGCTATGAATTTGAGGCCTAGTAAATTCAAGGTCAACCCAGACTACATAGAAAGACCCCTATCTCAAAAAAACAAAATCAAAAACCTAGAAATGGGACTGCCACATGATCCAGCAATTCCATTACTGAGCATATAGTCAAAGGAAAGGAAATCAGTCTATCAAAGAGAGACATCTGCTCTCCCATGTTTATTGTAGCACTATTCACAATAGCCAAATGTAGAATCAAACTGGGTGCCCATTGGATAAGTGGATAAAGAAAATGCAGTCTACACACAATAGAATATTGTTTAGGTATAAGAAAAATGAAATCCTGGCATTCATGGTAACTTGGATGAATTTATGTTAAGTAAAGTAATTTGGACATAGAAATGCAAATACCACATGTTCTCACAGATATGTGGAAGCTAAAAAAGTTGACCTCACAGAAGCAGAGAATGGAACAGCAGTTACCAGCAATTGAGAGCTGGGGGAAATGAGGAAGATGGAGAGAAGATAGTTAATAGGTATAGGAGCAGTTGGACAGGAAGAATAACTGCTAATATTCTATAGCACATAGCAGGGTAACTATGGCTAATGACAGCTAAATGCATATTTCCAAATTGCTAGTAGAGAGAATTATGAATATTTCCAACAAAAAGAAAAAGTGTTTGCGACAATGGATATGCCAATTACTCTGATCTGATCATTGTACATTGTATGTATGTATTGATATATCACACTGTGTCTCATAAACATGCACTATCACTATGTGTCAATTAAATTTTTTAAAGGGCCAAAAAATAATTCTCCCACGCAACAGAACAAATACAGCTTCAGAGACTTTCTTACATGTTGATATACTTGCTCTCACTACAGGCCGAAACCACAATTTCTCCCTTGGCGTAGGCGACAGATACTAAAATGTGCCCCCATCACCACCTCCACTTGGTTCTCATGTCCTTGTGTAGTCCTTTCCCTTTTGGTACAGGCAGGACCCATAATTTACTTCTAATCAACAGACTTTGGCCAAAGTGGTGGGGTGTCATCTCTGTAGTTAGGTCGCACAGGATCATGAGTTCCACCTTGCTAGCAGACTCTACTTCCTTCGTGGTTTGTGATTCAAGACACAGGTTGCCATCTTGGAAAGGACCACACGGCAAGCCAACAGCCAGCTAAGCTCTAAGGTCCTCAGTCCAACGACCCTTGAAGAACTGAATTCTGCCAACACGGGAGCTGGGAAGGGAGCCCTTCCACAGTTGAACTTTCAGATGAAACCTCAGCCTGGTTGACATCTTTATGACAGCTACATGACTACCTCTGAGGCACAGCACAAAACTAAGCTATGCCGAGTCCTAATCAGGGACACTGGGAGGTTATAAATGCATTTTTGTTTTAAGCTTCTAAATTTAAGTGGAAATATTGTGCAGCAACAGACAATTAACACATTCCCCATCACCAGCTATTTCAAAAGATGTAGGTAACTGTGCCCCCCACAGAGACAGCCTGCTTTGTGGCACTTTCTTAATTATGCACTCGCCTGATAATGACTCCACCTCACTCTGCCTACCTACTTGCAGCCTCTAACTTTCACCCTAATTAACTGTGGACCTATTCCCTCAAACCAAAGCAAATCATCTCCAAACACATTTTCATCTTCTTTCTGATTATTTTTGATACACCCAAAAAGTGTGCTAATCTCTGGGAGCTAAGTGGATAATTTTCATACTATAGATTAAAATTAATTGAGTCACATAGAGAGATAAAAGCTTGCCCTTTTATTTAGAGTTTCTAGGAAGCTGTACCAGGAATGCCATGGTAACCAACACCACTTTACAGAATCTTTTTTTTAAATCTCATTGCTAATGTAGAAAATTTTCCATCTCTATTTTCTCTCTTGAGACAAATTAAAAATAAAAAGAAGCCAAGGCAGTTGGCATGGAAAGGTAAAGTTGATTTCTTCCTAATAATACTGATCAATTCACAACCACAGCACTTTCCTCTGCCCAATTTTCCTTGTTGAGCGTTTAGCCAACAGCTTCTGTTTCCTATGAAGAAGCATTCATTGCTTTGGTGTCCCCTTTAACATGCCAGCTGAGACACCACAGAGCAGAGATCAACCACAGCCCACTACTCTTTTTATAAATAAAGTTTTATTGAAGCCTGGCCACATTCACTCATTTACATACTATGATCTATAGCAGCTTTCACACTTCAGTGACAGAGTTGATGGCTGTGACAGAGACACATGGCCTATAAGACCTAAAATATTTACTATCAGGTCCCTTAGAGGAAACATTTGCTGATCCCTGTCAGAAAAGAAATTAGATGCTACAGATTTGTTGAATTTCTTCCCTCGGCTGTGGGTCGTTGCAAGAAGCATGAAAAGGACTCAGAAGGTAAGCGCCTGGTCCTGGCCCTACGCTTGTGTGACCTCGCATTTGGCACTTCCTGTCTCTGAAACTCAGTTTACCTCTCATAATCTCAGTAAGGGGACTAGATTAGGTTTCTTCTGGTTTCGAGTTTTATATAAACTCAAACAATGCATTCATGTGGTTAGCCCAACTATTTTCATGTGAAAGGTAATGGTTTTTGTTTTGTCTCCTTTGTTTTTTGCACTAGACAGCTTCAATTTGAAGCTGTAAACTTATGGTCTGAGTCCACCTTTTCTTTGAGAGAAAGAAGTAGCATTCATTTTGGTGTGGGCCTTGGGACTAAATGTACCATTAACATTTAGTACTGAAAGAGCCAGAAGAGAGAAGGGGCTTCATGCAGAGTCATTTTAATTATCACCACAGTCACCCTCGTGGATTGTCATCGTTATCAGGTACTTTATACCTATGGTGAGCCAGATACCGTTCTAGATGCCTTAAATATTCTAATTCCTTTAACTTCATTCAAAAACACTATAAAATAGGTACCATTATTAGATTTATTTTGCAGATGAGGCAATTGAAGTGCAGAGATGGTTAGCAACTCATCCAAGGTCACAAAGCTGGTAAATTGCAAAGGCTGGATTTGAACCCCAAACAGACTCGCTCCAGAGTGCTCCTTACCAACTGTCATGCCCTACGAGGAAGAACACGCCTGGCCTTGACAAAGTGTCTTGAACAAAAGCAAGAGGAAGAGAAGAGCTTCTCCATCTGCCCCACCCCGCCCCGCCCCACAGAGTTGTTCCCAGGGCCACAGGGAGGAGAGCGGGTGGGAGAGATGGGAGAGTTAGGAATTCAAGCCCAGCCATAGCAGCCTCCTTAAGATTCCTGTCCCCTGAGTGTGACTCCCACCTGTGAGGGACAGTCTTCCAGCCGTGTGGCCCAAAGATGGGCTCAGCCAAGGGACTAAATCAGTTCCCAGTAACTGCTCATCCACACCCAAAGCTTTGCTTGGTCTGACTGACCCAAAAGTGGTCACATGCCCTGGAAATTTAAAGGGTGGAGACAGAAGAAGAAACCTCTCCACTGTGCTTGGGGGAGTTGGGTGTTGAATGGAGACCCTCCAAGCTGGGACACAGGTTGTTATGGTTTATATCTAGAATGACTCCCAGAGGCCTCAAGTGCTCATAGGCAGGGCTTCTGGAAGGTGATTGGACTATGGGGGCGCTATAGCCTGCTGATAGGAGGTATGGCCTTCTGGTCTGGGGAGTCACAAGGACTGCGACCTGAGAGGGTGTGTCTCCCTCCTTGCTCTGCTTCCTGGCCACATGGCACAAGTAACATCATCCCCTCTGCCCCTCTGCCATCCTGTTCCTGCCTTGGACCCAGCTGATTATAGGTATTGTGCCTCAGCAAGGAGCGAAGTGTGACTAAAACACTAGTCCCTATATCTCCTGTGCCTCTGCCAAAAAACAGAAATTCACTGAGAGAACCCAAAGAATGTCAGTAACTCAAATCCAGAGTTAAACTGGCTGTGGTGGTGCACGCCTGTAATCCCAGTATTATAGGCAACGAAGTAAGGTAGAAATATTATAGGCAGTCAGACAGGGCTGGGCCCTCAATGGAGTCAATACACAGGACAACTATGGCTGGAGGCGCATCCATTGAAGGTCAGGTCTCAAGATAAGGATGGAAAGACCAGAGCCACACCCCTGGCTGAGGGATAAACAATGAACTGAAGATTACATCTGTTAAAG
>PVJO010031491.1:0-14272 GCA_004026905.1 Hystrix cristata
TGTATTTTATCTAGGCTACCTGCCCTTAGGGCGGGTAGCATTCCCACCCTTAATTTTAGTTTCACATCCTTGATCCCAGCAGAACCATGCCAAACAGATCAGTGGATTAATTTAGCAACCGCACACTCTAGATCCAGCTATCTCTTACCACATGAGGCTTTGGGGGGACATCTAGACACAAACCATAACAACTGGTTTTCTCTGTATGCCAATATCTGGATTGCATTTGTGTCATTAACAGTACTGCAGTCCACACCTAGAGAACTGGGTACTGAGCCACTTATACTACATCCTCACTTCTCAAATTAACAGAGGTGGTCAAACTTTGGGACAGAAGCAGAGGTCTATATTTAGCTACCCCAAGAATGCACCACTGAAAAGCAGACACTATCTCCATGCTAGTAGCAGTCCTTCCATTATAAGTGCCCTCAAACCTCAGGCCCCCCCATCCCAAAAAACAAAAACAATGGAAACACAAGAAGACAAGGCAACAAAATGCCTCCAAGAACACCCAGCTCCCCCAAAGCTGATCCTTGGGTCACTAAGAGGGAGGAAATCAAAAGCCATTAAGTTGAATTATTTGAAATGACAAAAGAGATTTAAAGAGGGATTAAAAAGCAGTTCAATAAGATGGTTGATGAACTCAAAGAAGATATAACTAAACAGATAATGTACTTAATAAACAAAATGGTCAGTGAGCTTAGAGAAGATACTAATAAACTTCATGAACTAAAATAAAATGATTGAAAACATGAATGACCAGTTTATCAAAGAATTCCAGTCCACAAAAAGGTACCAAACAAATACAGAAGATTGAAAACTCTATTGAACGTGCAGGCAGAAGAATTTGAGGACAGAGTGTTAGAACTAGAAGACAGGACTGATGTCAGTGACCAGTTACTCTGAGATACTTTGAAAACAACAAGCGAACACGAGAAATTAGATCCAACAGCTGCTAGGTGACACAAAGAAGACTGATTAGAATTAGTGAAAAATCAGAAGATGGCACAAATGGCATAAAAAATTGTTTACAGAAATAATAGCAGGGGCAGATAAGCCACCACCCAGGATGTATTGAACAGTAGACAGCCTCAGAAAAGAAGGAAGGAAGGAAGGAAGACAGTCTTAATCTTGATAAGTATTCATTAATGAAAATCATGTAAAGAAACTTGAGGCTAGCAGAGAGGAGTGACTATTCTAATTTTAACTACACCGTTTACCGCTAGAAATATCAGTTTGGAAACTCAAATAAATGTAAACTTTCTGAATTTATTTTTCCCATTTCTTCCAAGAGGAAAATAATATCTACCCTAATACATGAGATTCTGTGAAGATAACAAAATAATGCACATGAACACCCTTTATTAGCCATAAAGTACCATATATGTGGGACCACCAGACGGCTTATTTCCATATCTCACCAGGATCAAATCTTTCAAGATTTCAGAAGTTAGAGGGGGAAAAAGGATGAATTCGAAAGAAGATATTAGCTGGGTGTGGTGGCCCACCCCTGTAATCCCAGCACTCGGGAGGCTGAAACAGGAGGATTGCCACAAGCTTGCGACCACCCTTGGCAACACGGTTGAGTTCAAGGCCAACCTGAACCGCTTAGCCAGACCCTATCTCAAAAAAAAAAAGAAGTTATTGAGTGAGCAAAAATCTATTTGGATGAGGTCCTTCAAGGGAAGGGCAGACCTAAATTGGTTGTGATCTGGGGCAGTCTAGTCCTGACTTGTTCAGTGGAAACTATTACAACATCAAAGACCCCTAGAAGAAGGAGAATACAATAAGGAAGGGAGAAGAAAATGATGAGAAATTTCATTACTCAGTAATTTTGCTTGGGGTTTTACCTAGGGTATAAATGGCTATCTTACCTTCCCAATATGACTCCCCACACCCTATAGATTTCTGGAAAAGATGTTTTTGTTTTGTTTTGTTTTTGAGACAGGGTCTCATTACATAGTTCAGGCTGGCCTTAAAGTGATTATATAGCCCAGGCTGGCCTCAAATTCTCCATGATCCTCCTGCTTTAGTCTCCAAATGCTGAGATTACAGGTGTGTACCATCGGGCTCAGTTTTTTACAAAAGATGTGTTTGATTGGGAATTTCATGTAAAAAGAGCGCTGCTTCTAAATAGTTCTGTATCAGTCAGTATTTACTAGAGAAACAGATATAATACAAGATACACGAATCTGTAAGAATTTACAGATGGGTTTACAAGGGCCTCCCACAGAGTCGGGTGTGGAAGAGTGCAGAGGATCTGTCTGCTTACTGGAGATCCGAAGGGTCCAGTCGAAGGCCTGGACCTCAGTGCAGCATCCTGCGTGAGTCTGTATCAAGAGGCAGGTGGGACTGCGAGGAAAGCCTGAAGAGTTTATGCTGGAAGGCTGAAGGCCTGCATTGGGAGCCAGGAGATTATGTCCAAGCGGAAGGTAAAGCCTGCAGCTTCTCTGAAGAAACTAGCAGATCCACCCTTCTTCATTTCCCCTTTATACCATCAGGAGATGAGGTGCAGTAGGGTGGTTCTCCACACCCAGGGTTGAGCTCGTCTTACTCAGATTGACACAATCCATCAACCTTCACAAGTTCCAAATGTAAAAAGTGACATAATATTAATTAAATGTTATTTTTATTTCAGATATTCAATATATGTTTTAATTTATCAACATTTTTTCAAATTGACATATGTGGAAATTAGTTTGTCTTGAAAAATTGAGTTGTTTCAAATGTTTGTGACCTTATTTTATTAGTATATATGTGTAGTGGGCTGGGGATTTAGCTCAGTGGTTAGAGCACTTGCCTTGCAAGTGCAAGGCCCTGATTTCAATCCCCAGCACCAAAAAACAGAAAAAAAAAAAAGTATATATGTGTAGTACATCATGTTTAAATTCTTTGCGGGAAGTTGGTACATGTACCTAACACATTTTAATTGCTTTTTTCATCCTCTTTTCCTTCACTCTCTACCTGTTCCCCCCATCTGTTGATCCTGTTTCCTATTTTTGTACATACTTGTAGTACATAATGTTTACATTCCTTGTGTGGAGTTTATGTATGTAGGTACTCTATCTCTCCCCTCCTTCCCCTTCCTTCCAACTCATGATTTCCCTTCACCTTTGGGGATGCTTTATCTCCTTGCTTCCTATTATCTTTTATTTTGCTCTTTATTTTTACTCTGGGTTTTTATTTTTATTCTGGGTTTCTCATATAAGAGAAACCATGTGATATTTAAGCTTGTGTTTCTGATTTGTTTCACTTAACATTATGGTCTCAAGGTGCATCCATTTTCCTACAAATGACTTGTTTGTCTCTCTTTGTGGTAAAGTAGTACTCCATTGTGTGTAAATACATTTTCTTTATCCATTTATCCATGTTGATGAATATATTCCAAAAGTGGTAGTATTCTTTCAATGACATAGATGCTTTCTTCATACATATATCATTTCCTTTTTATAGGAGAACATACAGGTTTTGGGTAGGACATATACAACTACTTTAATGGAAGTAATTTGACTCCTGTACATGGCTTTCCCTGTATTTTCCTTGTAACTTTTTTTGTAATGTTATATTAGAATTGTCAGACACTCATTTAACCTCTTTATGAATCCTACTGAAGATTTTTTTTTTCTTGGTGCTGGGGATAAAACTCAGGGCCTTGAGCTTGCAAGGCAAGCACTCTAACTACTGAGCTAAATCCCCAGCCCCTCTTCTCTATTGTTGGTCCACTGAATTAATAATATGTGCTCGTCAGAAACACATTTCTTGAAGGTCTTATGGTTAGAAATTAGCATTTTTTTTAACCAAAGTCTAGATTAAATCACATCAGAATGACTTTTATTTTTTTTTTTAGTATATGTGCTGCCAAAGCGAGCACAGAATGACTTTTATATTTATGTAAATATGCAAGGAAAAAATACTACTGGCTGTGCTCTGCTGAGAAAAATAATAGCAGAAAACTACCCAAATATGGGGAAAAATTAAACATTCAGATAAGTGAGGCATATAGAAGCCCAAATAACCATGATGAGGAAAGAATTTCTCCATAACTCATCATAGTCAAAATTCCAGAAGTCCAACACTAGGACAAAACCTTGAAAGCTGCTAGAGAAAAGCAATGAATCACTTATGAAGGTAAACCCACCAGAATTACAGTAGACTGCTTAACACAAAACTTAAAGGCCACAAGACCTTGAAGTAAAGTGTTTCAAGCCCTGAAAGAAAACAACGTTCAACCCAAGCTGATGTATCTTTCAAAATCAGTGGAGAAATAAGGTCTATCCGTGACAAAGAGCACCTTATGAAATAAATGATAGCAAACCAGTACTTCAGACAATTTTCAAGAATATTCTAGAAAGAGGCAATGAATCAACAGTACCAAAACGTCTAATAGCATGAACATACCTGTCAGGGTGAGCAGTTACGAAGAAGGGGGGGAAAGGGAATCAGCAATAGGAAAATAATGCAAAGACAGGGGCAACTATCAGTAATAACATAACTAAAAAACAGAATTTGCATTGTAACAAGACCACAGTAATGTTTGAGAAGGACTGATCCAATTGTGCCTTGTTTAACCATAGCGGAGCCTCAAGAGATACACAAGCCCTTTAAAGTTTGGGAAAGTGATTTGGTTTTCCTTTGCTCAGCTGTTCAGGCAAACTTGCAGACCCATGTGACACAAGGCATACCAATAGCCACATAAGGAATTTTCCGAATCTACTTTTCCCAAAAGTAAATCACAGACATTTGAGGTTTTGGAGTCATTGATTTAGACGTAGTTCAGGGTTGAACCGCGGACAGCGTACGGAAAGAATACCACGGACAGCGCTCCAGCAGGCCCGGGTGGTGTGAGGGCCAGTGTAGCTGGTGGAGAGCCCACAGGGGCACTGGTGTGAGATGTTCTTGGGTTTCAATCTTGGCTCCGTCATTCCCTGGCTCTAGAAACTGATTTAATTGCCCCCTGGGTCTCAGTTTCCACATTTGTAAAATTGGAATGAAAATAGTTATCTAATACAGCTTGTTTTGATATAAGAGTATTGTACTTACGTTGTTTACATGTTGGTCCAAGGTTCACAGAGAGCGAAGTCTGAGCGCTACGTGAAGAGGGCACAGAAGGACCACGAAGAGTCCCTGGTGCCCGCCTTCCAGGAGCCCTCTCTCAGAGCGTCTCGGCCTGATCCCAGATCCCCTCACCACCACTAACACCACACACACACTTTGCTTCCTATGGGCGGGAACTTGGAGTTGCCTGGCCCCGCTACCTGCAAGGCAGTCACCTGGTGACTGCTTGGCCACTTCATTGGGTTCCGCTCTGCATCTGCTCTTGGAAGAACACACTGCTTCTTCCTGAGAGGCCATGCATGCTCTTCCCAGAGGTGCCTGGGACCCCCGACTGCTGGGCATCAGCCCAGCTAGGCCTTCCCTCCCTACCCCTTGAGGCTTACAGCTTGCCTGTCTTTTATACAGCGATGTGACCTGGCTGCCTGCTTGTTCTCCAGGGCTGGTGCAGTGGGGAAGAAGAAAGGAAAGCGGAGCTGCTTTCTTCCCAATCTCCGTTGCCTCAGGCGAAGTTTCCTATATTCATTCTTCCATCTTGTGAATGATGAACCCCCATGTCCTCAATTCCTCCAAGCAATTTAAAACTACATATGCATTTGCTACCTTTTGTGTCTTCATCATAAACTTACATGAAACACTGTCCTGTTCTTTGTAGTTATGAACTTGAAGAAAGACGTTGGGGTCGGGGGTACACACACAGAGTTGTTTGACATTTTCTACACCAGAAAGGGAACGGGGGACCCCCCCGAACCTGTATCAGCGAGTTCCCTCATGAAGATTTCACAGGGGGACAGCTTGCGGTGGGTTTATCAGAGCAAGGATTTCTCTCCCTGGGGCACATTTTATCGCTATTTGTCAGGCCGGACACCTCTCCGCGAGCACCCTGCCACGTCCTAGGTGGCTGTAGAGAGCTGAGCGTGTTTTCGTGAACTATGCGAAGGCGCCGCACCGCCCGGACGCCCGGCCCCCCGACTCCCGACCTGGGCCCCGCCTGTTCCCAGCGCCCGCCCGCGGCGTCCTCGGCGCGCAGAGCCGCGCGGCCCAGGTGAGTCCGCCCGCGGGCGGGGCCGCAGCGGGCGGGGCCGCCGGGGAGGGGACGAGACGGCCGACCGCGGCCTCCTCGCGCCGCAGACGCCCTCCGCGCCCGGCTCCCGGGCGTGTCTCGAGGCCGCGCCCGCCCCGCGCGCAGCCCTGCGGCTCGGCCGGGCGGCGGCCGCCGGACCGCGGAGATGCGGGGCGGGGGCGGGGCGCGGGGTAGGTGACTCCGGCCCGCCAGTCTCCCGGCCCCGGGGAGCAATGACATCACGCGGCCTTCTCCCGGCGCCGACACAAAGAGCGGCGCGGAGAGGCCGCTGCCGGCGGAGCGGGCGGCCGCCGCTGCCGCCCAGGGCCCCGGGGCCTCGCCGGCCAGGCCAGCCGCGCGCGGCCCGCACCCTCCGGCCGCTGCCGCCCGCCGGGTCGCCGCCGCCCGCGCCCCCCGCGCCCCGCTGAGCCGCGCCGGCCCTTCGCACGCGCGGCGCGGGCCCTGGGAGGGGCGCCCGGAGCCCGCCGCGCAGCATGCACTGGGGGGTTGGCTTTGCCTCGTCCAGGCCGTGCGTGGTGGATCTGAGCTGGAACCAGAGCGTCTCCTTCTTCGGCTGGTGGGCCGGGTCCGAGGAGCCCTTCTCCTTTTATGGGGACATCATCGCTTTCCCTTTGCAGGATTACGGTGGGATCATGGCAGGGCTGGGCTCCGATCCCTGGTGGAAGAAAACCCTTTACTTGACCGGGGGAGCTTTGCTGGCCGCAGCTGCGTATCTGCTCCACGAACTCCTGGTCATTAGGTGAGCCGGAGAGAGGGCCCCGCACGGCGCCGAGACGGGCACCTGGCCAGGGCAGGGCTGACACGAAGGGGGGTGCGGTGCCGGCCTCTCGCCCACGCTGCCCAAATGCACCAGCTTTCTGCCCTTACTTTTTCCCCACAGGCCTTCCGTGGCCACCTGGCCTTGAGGGGCAGTTTAGAGTTGACGGAAGAATTAAACTGGTAGTGGGAGGGAAAAGCATTTGTCCTTCTAACCTTCCAGTGCTAGACGCAAAGAGTGTTTTGGGTTGCTAGTCGCTACCGAGCAAAATAATTTTTTGAGAAATGCCCTTGGGAAGATCCTAAGTCCTGTGTATTTGCAACAATAGAATTAGGCTTGTAGAAATACTAAATTACACTTCAGTGAAATGCCTTATTGGTTTATCGGTAACCTCATCTTCTACATAACGGTTTAGTTCTGCACTATCCCTCCCTATAAATCAAGAGGCTGCAGTTGCAAAGCTCCAGAAACCTGCGGGTCCCTGTTAAAGAGGCACGGCTAAGTCCAGCGGCGCGCAGTTTTGATGCAGCCTTAATCTGGTTATCTGCTTATCTGGTACTGAAAGCTAACCACCATCTTCAGTTTAAATGCCATTGTTGTGTGACCTGGAGATCCCAGGGCAGGATTTGCACAGGGGCGTGTGCACATGGGCGTGTTTGCCGTAACCCAGAGTCGCCCAGGGCTGTAAACAGTTGCATCTGCTGCAGCATAACGCTTACAGGACTGGACTTGGAAATTCCAGAAAATGGAGAACCCTGCTGTTGGTTCATCCGGTCCCACTCCAGATCTTCACTGGAGTAGAGTGATCTCACAGGGTGCTGAGATGGTCTTTGGCTAATGGATACATCAATTCATGGTTAAATTTTTCATGCATTTGCGCCCTGGGTCCCTGGAAGATTACTGGAAGCAGAGAAGTTTTTAATAGCTCAGGATATTCCTTCTGGCCAGTATTTTCTGAAGAGGCAGAAGTGTGTCCACACCACCTTTCTCCAGGGGAGACATCCTGCACGAGTGATTATAATAAAGACTGTGGCAGGTGACATTTAAGGGACTTGCAGAGATTCCAGGAAGGCAATGTAACAGCCTGGCTGTGCCGTGAATATTCCTGGGTCTGGGAAGGTGGGGAGTCATTTAGATCTGGGAAAAGGTGTTGGCTGTCATAGTATTAAGTCATAATTGAGAACCGAGAAGTGTATTTTAGGCTTGTTACACGTTTAATTTTCTAATTTAGCCTAGTACCTTGATTCTAGTTGAACCAAATAAAGTATTTTAAATTGTAGTACCTCCCTAGACTGTTCAGTATTTGTGGTAGTTTTAGAACTCTATTTCAAGGTAGATTTCAAGCCATCTAAAGAACTAGAGCAGTATTTTAAACTAATCCATTTTTTTCCCAATTATATTCCAGTTCAAAGCCTTTGAGGGTCCTAAACCACATGGCTTCTCAGCAGTTCTCCACCTTGTGCAGGGAGTGGGGGCTTCCCAGGGCTGAGCCTCACACAAGGCTTAAATGACCTTGCAGAAATAGAGGGGTCAAAGTTCACGTGGGAGTAGGCCAGACTCTGGCAGGGGGTCCCTGGCCACCGGAGAGCCTCTGCCCATGGCTAGCTCCTTCACCATTTAGGGGGCCACAAGTCTCAGCACAGATCCTTGCTTGGTTTAAAAAATCTTAAATCCATCTTTCCTCATGTTTGTTTCTTAACAAATGCTTAAGATAATTGGGAAACCCTGTTACAATAATAGAAAGGATTGCCCACTTGCAGGCACTTACCAGGGTCTCTAAGAGCTTGGCACGGGTGATTGCACTCTAGTGACTATCCCTTTGAGGCTTGATCCATACTTTATAGATGAGGAAACTGTGGCTAAGGGAGATTAAGTAACTTTCTCCAAGATCACACAGTTAAGAGTAGAAGGATCCAGATTCAAGCACGAGAATGAATGTGGGTACACACACGGAGTCTGTACTTTTTATCACTACCTCCTGGAAAGTGCCCATTCTGAATGTTTCATTGTGGGGAGGGCAAGAGAAATGCAGAGAACTGGGGCATGGCTTGGGGAAGACAGGCCTATGGCAGTGGCCCCATTTTCTGCCATCTTCTGAGGGTGGAGGAATGGGGTAAAAACAGGAGGGTTGAGGAGCTTACAAGGTAGAGACTTCCACTGAAGGTGTAATCTAAGTTTTAGTTGTTTGTGTAGTTTATGCAAAAAACAAAACAGAACCTGAACTCTTTGGAATAGAATATACATCTTTAAACAACTGCACTGAATTCACTGTCAGTTGCAAACTCTTCCCTGCCCTGCTTGGACTTTTTTGCTGCTCAGACTTAACATAGCTGTGTTTCTGGAATGGAAAATAAAGTTGAGAATTACTAGGATGTTTAACTAATGAGTATAACTAAAGCAGGTATTTTGAGGGTTGTTTTTTTTTTTTTTTGAGCAAGTTGGGTGCTTTTCTGGAATAGTTTGGATTTTTCCCATGTTTTTTCCCACTACCATATTTTAAAACAAACCTTGTTCCAATCCTCTGCTTTATTTTCTCCGGTGGAGATAGTCTGGCAGCTCTTAAATTCAGTTGGCATTTGGCAATTTGTTGTCTGTAAATTGAATGACTGAGTAATGTCTTCATTACCAGTAGTTCCTTTGGACTTCTGGTGTTCCAGTTCAGCCTGTCCTAGAAAATGCAGTGAATCAAAGCTGGGCCCGGGTCAGCCTCCGGTCTCCTCGAAGGGAAGGAACGGCAAGTCAGCCATGCACAGGGGCCGGGGTCTGACGCCCTCAGCCGGGTGGTGGGAACTGGTGTCTTACTGGAAGAGCCAGTTTGCACTCTCTAGGCGGGGGATTGTTCTACGCATCCACTTTATAAGATGTGTCTGGACTGGAAGCAGCCCACATCCGACCCTTTGATCCTAAGCTAGGGGAAGGTCTCTGATGTGTGGAAAGGAGGCTCCAGAGACAAATTGTCTGGGTTTAAATTCAGGTTCTGCCTTTAACCAGACGTGTACCTTGGATGTGATAGTAAGTTCTTAATTACTCAGTTTTGTCATCCATAACATAGTGATGATAATAATAGCCTTTCTCATAGAGTGATTTAACGTAGTAATATGTATAAAATGCTCAGAGTTTGTCATATAGTAAGCACTCAATAAAGGTTAGCCATTGCTAGCTATTATGGGCAAATGGCTTGAGTGATCTGAGTCAGACTGTCTGTGTTAGTAAAATAGAGGTCGTGCCCATCGTGGTGTCTTTGAAGTGCTTAAGAGCTTGGGAACTGGAGTTATCATAGACTTGATCTCAAGTTGGTGTTCTGCGGCAAAGTATTGAACTTCTCTGAGCTTCAGATTCCTTGTCTGTTGTAAAGTATGAGCACAGCATGATGCCCTAAATTTAAACTATAAAAATACTCAGTCTTTAGTGTTATTGTCAGAATTTGATAAGTTAATATGTGTGATGTGTATAGAGCATTGGGACATGGTTGGTATATAATTAGCATCCATTCTTATTGCTATGGCCTAAATTAACCATTAGAGTTAGACTGTTGGGGCCAGTGGAGCAAGGAACTTTGTATTTATCTCCTCTACTTTGAGTTCTAAAATTTTTGCCTTTCTCATTTACGTGAAAATACCACTTTGTGATGTAAGTTGTTTTACTGGACAAAATCAGAATGTCAAGTCTACAGTTTGCTGACTAGGAATATGGTCCAGGTGGATTCTTGATTTTAGTGTCTGACTTCCCACACATTTCAACTAAATGAAGAACTTTTTTTTTTTGGTGAATATTGCTGGAAAAACAGCAAATATTTTTATTTTTTGGCTTGATTGGTATTTTCAGAATGACTCGCTCTGAGCTCTTTAAATTGAATGCACCCTTGGGTGGCAAACTTCCTTTAGAGAATTTACTTTATGAAGTGGTGATGCTGAAGTAAGTGAGCATCAGTGGGGTGATAAGGAGCCTGTCCGTGCTTGGGTAGAAGTGAGTGTAGAATTTTACTGGGATCCAAGCCCAAGAACCAAAAGCTCAGGGAAGGTCAGAGTAAGGAGTGAAATTTATTTGACTGGTTAATGGTTAGGTAGAGTGAAACATTGAATTTGCAAAAGTTCCTGAGGAGTGGGATGGAAGTGGGGCTGTGTGGAATGATGAGATTTTGTAGTGTTAGGGCACTGGACCATATCTCTTTGGATGAGAATAAATTTTACTACTCTTATTTGGTGCTTGACTGCTCACTAAATATTTATAGGTATTACTTACTCCACATGATAATCAGTAGAGAGTTGGTACCGTCCTCACGCTCCAAATGAAGGGAGCTGGAGAGGTCTGGAATGTTGTGGCTGATAGGAAACAGGGCTTGCACTTCCCTCCAGGTGTCCAGACTTGGAATCTAGCCTTTGTTTCACTGTATGGTGGCTGCTAAAAACTGCCCATCAAAATTATCCTCACCCCACAAAGTAGTCACAGGAGAAGATGGATGTGTGGCTGAGACAGAAGAAAGGAGAAAAGCCGGGGCCCTAAAATATACACTATGTGGCCAAAGTGTGTGCCCTGTGAACACCGGGAAAGGGAGAGAAAGAGAGAAAGGGGAGGGGAGAAGGAGAGAGGGAGAGAAAAAGACAGGGAGAGGAATAAGAGAGAGAGCGAGATTAGAGGCCAGGTTACCACCACAGGTGAAAGGCCAGGTGAGGACAGAGGCAGCTTAGAAGAGGGACCAGAGCGTTCGAGTTTCCTGTTCCCTGCAGACTTGGGTCATAGCAGAGTGAGTCTCCTCTGTTATTCCTTAACAATAGAGACTGTAATGGCCAAGAACACAGTGCTAACTACCTGGTTTAGTTCAGGTTCTACGGTTTACTAGCTGTGTAACTTTGAGCAAGTTAACTTGTGCTCCAGTTTTCTTGTCTATAAAGCATGTATTGTATAAGATTATTATGAAGATTAAATGAGTTTAATACCGTTTAAAAATCTCAGAACTGTATGCGATACATCTTAGCCATCCACCTTGTGCCTGGCCGCTAGAGAAGGGTTATCTGTCCCAGAAAAGATGCCCCTGCCTTCAGGTGACAGGAGGGTGTGACAGTGTAGTTGCTTCTGTGAGCCACCAGGTCATGGTAATATCGAAGTTTCTGAGGCTCTCTCAGGCCAGCTCTGTCTGCTATGCCAGGTGAAGTCACTCTCTGTGAAAGACATTGCTGGATGTGCCTCTAGGACTCCAGCCCTGCAGGGTCCTCTCTAGAACTAAGGGAAATGAACATTTCACATGGAGATTGTTCTTTATTTCTGTTTTGGTTTTGACAGGAAACAGCAAGAGATTGATTCCAAAGATGCTATTATTTTGCATCAGTTTGCAAGACCTAACAATGGTGTCCCCAGTTTGTCTCCATTCTGTTTGAAAATGGAAACTTATTTAAGGATGGCTGACTTACCCTATCAGGTACTTATTTGGAAATATGTTTTATTCTCCTGACGTCATTATCAGTTGGGGGGCATTTTTAATGTCTCACAGCAGATGCCAGAGAAGAGGAAGTCTGAGAGTAGACTGTCCAGGCCTTAGTGAGACAGAGATGCTGCATTCCAGTGCCTGTTGATTTTTACATCCATTTTAGCGACTGATTGAAAAGCTGTGGACTTTTGAGGGAATTGGGACCGTGATATTTTTCCTAACAATGAGTATACTTTGGCTTGAGTAAGCCTCCTGCGCAGCTGTGGAAATGGTGAGTGTGCCATTTCCAGATGGCTTTTTCCCTGTAGGTTTTCATTATTGACAGCTTTATATTTTGTCTCTTATGAGTCTGAGGTCTGAGGGTCTAGTAGGCACCAGGTAGATATCTATACAGATTGGGAGAGCTTTCCTATGTTCTGTTTGAGTGGCTTTTAAAGAAATACCCATTTATTTACTTCAGCATTAAAGAATGAGACAGAGCAGGGCATGGTGGTGCAGGCCTGTAATCCCGGCACTCAGGAGGCTGAAGCAGGAGGATCTCTGTGAGTTCAAGACCAGCCTGGGCTACATAGTGAGACCTGGTCTCAAAAAAAAGAAAAAGAAAAGAAAGAAAAAGAAAAGAAAAGAAATTTATTTATAGATATTTCCTTTAGAGTAATGCAAGTAATAGTTGAACTGTGTCTCACCAATTTCACATATTGTGTTTCTGTTGTCATTCAATTCTGTTATTTTCTGTTTTGTGTCATGAAATTTTATTTTTAATTTTATATAAATATATATTTGCAATGCATAGTGAATACAGTCATTGTGGGGAGTTGGTACATAAACGTATCACATCTGACAATTCTGTGTTATTTAAGAAAAATCTCTTACATTTTTCTTTTTAGACAAGTTCTTGCTTTATGGAATTTTAAGTCTTGATTGACTTTCACAATAGTTTTAATTTTATGGTCAGAGAAGATAGCCTCTGTGACACTGATTTTTTTGAAATTTACTGAGGCTTTTGCCTACTGTGTGGGTACTTTCAAAAATGGTGAAAGTAATTAAATAATTACATATTCTAAGGGTATATATCTCTTTATATATCTACTTGCTTGAATATGTTTGGTGTATTATTTACACCTTTATTTTTGTTTTCTTATTTTTATTTTTTGGTCTACCCATTTTAGTTTCTGAAAGAAGCTAAAATATTTAAGTGTATTCATTTTTTTATCTCTTTACCTGTCCTTTACCAGCTCCTACTTTATGTATTTATATATTTGAGGTTATATCATTAGGCACCTATAATATGAAAGATCACATCTTTTACTCCTTTGTTTCTTTTACAGTATATAGTGCCCATTATTGCCCCTTATGATTCAGATGGATTCTCCACCATTCTTTGGTTTATATTTGCTTTCTCCATTCTCTATCTTTTTAGATATTTTTTTCTCAGAGGTAATGTATGACTTATATTGGAGAGTCTTAATAAGTTTAATCCTTATTGTAATGATTGTTTTATTAGATTTGTGAGGACATCTTATTTAATATTTTTCTCCTTTCTATACATTGTTTTCTTGCTTTTTTTCCTCATTTATTGCTTTCTAATGGATAGATGATAATTTTTTCTTGTCTTTTTTGGGGGGGTGGGGATCGAACTCAGGGCCTTGCACTTGCTAGCCAAGCATCCTACCATTGAGCTAAATCCCCAGCCCCTTTCTTGTCATTTAAAATAAATTATATTTTTAAAAAATTCTAGTTTTGTTGTTATGGCAATTTCTCTTAAGATCCAAATTTGTGTTTATTCCTATTCCCTTTTAAATTATTAAAGTCTGTATTTACCCTGCAATAATAGAAATACATTATCAGTTCACATGTACTTTGGGTCTTTCTCTTCCTTATCAACCCTCATTCCAATCGTGTTGTTGTTGTGTAGCATTTTGATTCTGAAGTTTTTACACTCTTTCCCATTTTT